>JANHFL010006371.1:34828-48795 GCA_032468155.1 Oxyrhabdium leporinum | reverse complement strand
ATAGAATAGAATAGAATAGAATAGAATAGAATAGAATAGAATAGAATAGAATAGAATGGAATGGAATGGAATGGAACGGAACGGAACGGAACGGAATGGAATGGAATAGATTGGAAGGGACCTTGGGGGTCTTCTAATCCAATCCATTGTTCAAGCAGGAGACCTTATACCATTTCAGACAAATGGCTGTCCAATCGCTTCTTAAAAACCTCCAGTGATGGAGCACACAGAACTTCCAAAGGCAAGCTGTTCCACTGATTAACCTGCTCTCACTGTCAGAAATGTTCTCCTTATTTCTAGGTTGGATCTATCCTTTATAAGTTTTCATCCATCGCTTCTTGTCCTGCTTTCAGGTGTTTTGGAGAGTGGATTGATTTTCTGTTCTTTGTGGCAGCCCCTTAAGTATTGAATGACTGCTATCATGTCAGCTGTAGTCCTTCTTTTCATTAAACTAGACATACCCAGTTCCTGCAACCATTCTTCATATGTTTGAGTCTTCAGTCCCCTAATCATTCTTGTGGCTCTTCTCTGCACTCTTTATAGAGTCTCAACATCTTTTTTTTTATACTATGACAACCAAAACTGAAAGAAGTATACCAAGTGTGGTGTTATCGAGGCATTATAAAGCGGTTTATGTGATCTTGATTCTACCCCTCTGTTAATGCAACCTAGGACTTTATACAGTATCTAACACTGATATAAAGTTTACAGACATTGGTGAATAATACTAAGAAGCCTTCAATCGTAAACTTCCTAGATTATTATAATTAAACTTTTAAACACCTAAGATACTGGAATATTTCTTCTAATGCATGTGCTCTCAAGACTTGTCATACATTCATACATTCATATCGATAATGCTATTCCTATTTGGGGGAAGAAACATTATGCAGGATATAGAAAAGGCATAAGAAATAGTAGTCTTAATATAGTAAAGACAAAAGAGGAAAAAATGCAGTATAATTAAATCTAAATTACAATAACACACTTTACGATCTTTTGAACTTTGGACCACCTTATACATTGAATTTTGTCCTCTAATTTCTTACCTCTTTTCTTGAGGATTTCATAAACTTCCAGTCATGGCTTTCGCTGCCTTTCCCTTCTTCTCAACTCTTTCACTCTTCCGTCATATATTTGTTTTGTGATTTGATCTTCATTCACTTTGTTAAGACCAGCCATCTCAAATATTTCTTTTGTACTGGTCAGTCACTTTTGCATTTAGCCCACCTTCATTCAACATGCATTCATTCTTGACTCTATTCAGGTTTTATCAAACACAAGTCTAAATTAATCAATTTCCACTACTTTCCACTACTGTAATATTCCTCCTGAGATATGCACCGCTCACTTTCAGATACTGTAAAATACTGGGCAAAAGTATGCTTTCATGCGTTGCCATTTTTTGTTTCTTTTGATAAACTTTTGTGTTTCACAACAGTTTACATATCACCTACTACTTTTCTAATAGTATTTATATTCTCCATTTTTCCGTCTACTGCAAACCTTCTTTAAGAGACACAAATTCTATTACATGGTTTAGGTTTTTTTTCCCCTCCTGCTTGTATTCTGCAGTCATTTATTTCCCCTCTCAAATACATAAACCTGGCAACTGATATATTATTTTCCAGATTTATACTTTTCTTTATCATACCTTGTATCTACATATATATACAAATCATCTGGGTTCTCAACCAACAACTTGGCATCATCTACTGTACATTCAAAAATACCAACATATTCACATCACCAACCAATGCTTAATTAATAGTGCCACAAGTATTCCTTGTATATTTGTCCATAAATACATTAAACAAAAAAGGGACTAATTGTTCAATGTTACACCATTCACTAAACATTTCAACACTTCTGGTTGATTACATTCAGCAAGCAACTTCAATTCCACATTCCCAGAAACATTCTTATCTAGATTTCTCTAGATTAAAAACAACAACAACACAGGAAGACCAGAAAGTCCACTTGCCTCTTGAAAAAGCACCTTTGGGGTATCCTGTTCTGTGCATCTGACATAAGTTGGAAAAGGATGTGCCTTTCAACAAGGGGAAAAAAAACCTTTGCAAAATCCCCAATATTCTGAAAAATTACATAAACTATAGCTGCCAAAACCTGCAGTTATGTTTTGTCTCCCTCCCATCCTGCATGTTTCCTATAATTTCAGAGAAAGCTACAATGTAGGCACATGTCCCATGTTATACAAGTTGAATAGTGTAACATGTAGAATATTATTCTCCATATAACAGCATGAATATGTAGATGCTTTATTCTACAGATTCTGGGCCTGCTTCTCTCAATCTCATGGAAAAGATTCACCCCTGGTAGGAATTCCTGAATACGTGCATCTTGTCTTTCAATTCCAGCTGAGATGGTCTCCAAGTTTGGTTGCAATTACCAGTTCAGCTTTCATGCCCTACCTGGGGAGGGGGTGGGTTTGTGTAACAAGGGCCAGAAGACCATTAAATCCATCCCTGTGGGAGCTCAGATTCCAAAGAATTAGAGCATCCAAGAAGTCTTTTCAGGAACTTTAAAAGCCAAATAAGCCAACTTGCCCATGGTTTAGCTATTAAGCTGTCTACCGGATATAGTGTTACATTACACAGATGAAGCTCTTTCCTGTCATTGCCTTTGCAATCAAGTCCCACTTCGTCCACTTACACACAGCACCAGATTCAAGATTCAATTATTCCAATAAAACACAAGGACACCTCCGTGGGAAGCACCGGATTTATTTTGGAATTAGACAGTTTGATTTTCTAACATAAGAAATATGTTTATGGCATAAATATTAGGCATACATACAGCTCCCCCCCATATTCATAGCAATGCACATCTATTTCAGTGCACAGCAATATGATAACATAGTAATAAAAATAAGGAAGAACGATAAAGTTGCTTTTCTTGCAAAGATTAGTAGGCACATTCTTCTTTTCAAAAGCTCAAATAGGACACGTTGCTTTGTCCTCCTTATTTACAATGATTTTTTTAAAAATGTCCTGAGTCATTTTTATAAACCTTGTTATGGGCTGTCCATAAAGATGGTTGGTGAATGAGTCCATGAAGGAATAAAATGAAGAGTCATTTAAACTGAGAAGTGCTTTCCAATTTCATTTCCCTTACTTTTATAAAACAACCCTGCTAGGTAGGCTAAAGAGGATGAAAGAAGACTTACCAAAAAGTTTCTTTCATGATAGAGAATGGGCATGAAAGTAATTTGTGTTTTGTTTATGCTCATTAAAGCAGTGGTCCCTAACCTTTCTGGCTTGGTTGCCTGGCCGGGGGGCTGTGCGGGGGGGAAGAGGGGATGGTTTTGTGCAAATGATAGACACGCATGCAAGCATACACAGCTCCATTTGCACAAGTGGAGGGCACATACGCCCACCATTCGCACAAATGGAGCTTTGTATATGAGCATGTGCACGCCTGCCGCTTGCTTGGCCCATTTCTGAAAGGAGTTGGGGCCCCCTGCATTAAAGGATTTTTAAATGGACTTCAAAACCCCAAAACAGTGAGCCTGAGAGCAGGCTTCTTGAATGATCAATTAAAAAAATAAAGACACATTCCACAGGGTTCATTTCATTATTGACGAAATGGAAGTCCATTTAGTCAATGAAAATTATCAGTGAAAATAAAGCAAAACAAAATAAAACCCCGCATGTATTATCCAGATTATGGAATAAGGACCAGCAGAATCCTGGTCCTTAGTGAGATGTCAGAATTGTTCATGTGATTCTCCCATTATTTAGAGGCTTTCAAGAAAAATACAGGCAGCCCTTGACTTATGACCACAATTGAGCCCAAAATTTCTGTGGCTAAGTGAGATATTGGTGAAGCGAATTGTGCTCCATTTTACGTTTTTTCTTGCCATAGTTGCTACGTGAATTCTTGAAGTTGTTAAGTCAGTCATATGGATGTTAAATGAATCTGGCTTCCCCATTGGCTTTGCTTGTCAGAAGGTCACAAAAGGTGATCACATGATCCCCAGATACTGCAACCATCATAAATATGAACCAGTTGCCAAGCATCCGAATTTTGATCACGTGACCATGGGTATGCTGCAACGGTCATAAGATGAAAAATGGCCATAAGTCATTTTTTCAGTGCCTTTTTAACTGCGAATGGTCACTGAATGCACTATTGTAAATCAAGGGCTACCTGTATTCTCTCTAGGTTGTCCAGGGATGAAGTAATTTTCAGCTTAACTATAGATCTGTCACTTCAAATCTCCAGCAGAGAAAAAGCTGCATCAGCTTTGCAGATCACAATATCATGTATAATGACAGTTTTGTATTAAATGCTAGTTTTATACAGGCAGAGAGGAAACAACTGTTACAAAGAATGTATTCCATATGCTCTTTTTATGTTGTGTATTTTCCATTATGCAGTTAGATTGACAATACCAAGTTATGCCCTCTGTGTATTTAAAAAGAGGAAATTAGGAAGCAAAATTAAGGAAGGGGATTTGGCTTGGTTTGGCTCATTTCTCATGCATGCTGTTAAGCACAATATTTTTTTTTCTTTCCCATTCCTAACCCTTATATTCCACACCACATTTAACATTTGGTATCAACACTCATCCTGCGCCTTCCGTCCGTCCCTCTTTGTCTCCCATTTGTATTACTTTCCCAGATACTTGAGAAGGGAGTTGATTACTTTTTTACCACCAACAACCAAGCTGCCATTCCATTTGCTGCTTAGAATTTGGTTTACAATCTGATTTTATAACGTCCTCCAGAAGAATGGGAAAGTACGCATTAATTCTATTCTCATTATGGCAAAAGCATTTAGTTTGCACTGGAAATACTTGGCAATTGGGTCAGTTCTAGGAGTTATGTGTGATTTTTATTTTTATTTTTAAAAAATGCCTTTTCTTGTTTAAGCTGGATTTAGAACTTTAAATGGAAATAGTTTTTCTAGATCGAAGATGGCTGGGTTCAAAGGCAAAACATGCTCCTTGTTTCTCTCTGCCATTCTCTTTTCCTTCTTCCTTCCTGCCAATCCTTTACTTCCATGCCCAGCAGGCAGTAAGTTGCGAGGAACTTCCTCGCCCGAGTTCTGAAATTGGCTGCATGAAACATATAACCTTACTTACAGTGGCCTGAGAGTGTTTTTCTTGCCCCCATTTTTAAATTAAAACAGTCAAGACAAACTTGATTAGAAGAAACCTTCTTGATCCATGCTGAGAACATCTTATTCAGCTTAACAATATGGCATCTTACATTTCTATTTTTATTTCTTTATTGGAATTGTTTTCTCCAACAGTGAAGAGGGGACACAAATGTTGCCACTGTAGAGGAGAACTGCATTCTACCAACAAAGTGTTTGAAGTTAATCACAGTGTGGGGCTGAGGGAGAACATGGATGCCGTCACAACTGAAAATCCAGTAGTGGGTTCTTTGATTAATTAGTTTTTATACCTCCAAATATCTGCAATCATAATAAGAGAAGAGAAACAATCAATGGAATGGTTTAATTCCTTGGAGATGATGGGGGTGGGTTGGGGTAAGAAATTGAGTTTGATTAGCCACCAATCCTGAGGAATAAATAAAGGATTGAAATCAAAGCATGGACAAGTGAAAGAAGAAATAGTTTGCATAAATATGTCTAGAGAGAAGTTATTAGAGCATAAAAACAAATGGCTCCTCTTTCCCTCTCTTACAGAGGGAGGATAGTCTTCACTTTAAATGCGGTTCTTTATTTATAAGATGCCAGCCATAGTGTTACACTTAGATTGTGCCAATGAAATATTTGGTTTAATTATGTAATGTTTGCAGAGAAAAAAGAATCCATAAGTTTACAGCCTAATTAAACTGCAGTTTGAGACAAAATGGTTAAAAAATATCTAAGCCACAATAAATTACTGAATTTGTATTAATACCCATTAATATTGTTACTGAACAGGGGAGTGAAGAGGTTAATATTAACACTTCTAGGGTCAAATTATATTTTCTATTAAACATGCTGGAGGAGGGGGAGGAGGAGAAGGAGGAGGAAAAGAAGATATGGATGTTTTCCAGCCAAATGACCATACTGAATTGTCCCTCTTTTCAGCCAAATTCTGTCCCCTTTGATATAATATTCTTGGAATTGAAAATAACAATTAAACAGATGTTCAATAGGGACATTATGGAGCCCCAATCTAGGTCAGACACTGTTGCTATTTTTCCTTACGTTGCTTTTTTAATTATGCCATTCTAAAAGTTTGCTTATTGTAATGTCTAGTTTGCATCTGGGTCAAAATGTTCTTCAAGGCTAGCCTAAATCACCCACAGATGCACTGATGTCTAGGCTGACCTTCAGTCCTCCTTTAGCAAGGAATGTCTTCTTACTGCATTTGAAGTACTGATAGTGGAATGTTCTCTGTTTAAAAAAGTATTCAAATCAAGTTTACCATAGAGATTTAGGATCATAAGAATGGAGAAAAGAAGTCTCACTGTTACCCATACCAGATGTCAAGTTGAGCAGACACACCAATCATTTTCATCCTCGCTCTGATGAGATACTTTGTATTTATTTTTGCTAAACAGACAAATTAGCATATGTGCACGTCACAGAAATATGGGGTTCTTGTGCTTTCTGAGGTTAGGAGTTTTTTTCTACAGACATTTCATTATCCAGCTAGATAATGTCATTAGATAAAATACCTTCAGAGAGCACCAAGAATTCAACCATTCAAATAGTCAACACTCCAGAAGATAGGCTCAAGATACGAAGGATCTTGACAGACTTGAACACTGGGCTCTATGTAACACAATGACATTTGATGGTGAGAAAAGTAAGGTTCTATATTCAGGCAAGACAAACCAAATGCACAGATATAGAATAGTTGGTATCTGGCTCACTAGTACTAACTGCGAGCGGGATCTTGGAGTCCTAGTGAACAAATATGAGCCAGCAGTGTGCTGCAGCTGTCAAAAAAGTCAACACAATCCTAGGCTCCATTAACAGAGGGACAGAATGACATAAAAAGTGTTAGTACCACTTTATAATGCCTTGGTAAGACCATACTTGCAATATTGCATCATTTTGGTTGCCATGATATAAAAAGATGTTGACACTCTAGAAAGAGTGCAGAGAAGAGCAACAAAGATGATTAGGGACTGGATGCTAAAACATATAAAGAAAGATTGCAGTAATTGGGTATGTCTAGTTTAATGAAAAGAAGGACTAGGGGTGACTTGATAGCAGTGTTCCAATATCTAAAGCTGCTACAAAGAAGAGGGGGTGAATGTATTCTCCAAAGCACCCAAGGGCAGGACAAGAAGCGATGAATAGAAACTAATCAAGGAGATTATCAACCTAGAACTAAGGAGAAATTTCCTGACAGTTAAAACAATTAATCAGTGAAATGACTTGCCTCCAGAAGTTGTGGGTGCTCCAACACTCGAATGTTTTAAGAAGAGATTGGACAACCATTTGTTTGTATAGGGTTTCCTGCTTGAGCAGAGGGTTGGATAGAAGACCTCAAAGATCACTTCCAATTCTATTATTCTGTTATTCTCTTCTATTGGTATTTTTTAAAAGTTGTGTAATCCTGTAAATGTCAAATAAATAGTGACAAAGTTTAAACCTGCATTGTAAGTAAGATGCCTAAATAAAAGTAGAGAAGTAATAGAATTTATAAAATTAACAACATGTGGAAAGTTTATAGCATTGGTTACTACCTGATGGTCTCCAAATGAAATAGCTACAAATTATGAGATAAATTCACTTAGAAAATATAAGAGTGACTCTTGTTATGACCAAAATAAAAGCTTGTCTCACAACCAGAAATGAAACATATATTCCACATGACAGGGAAATAAATTTCCATAGGTCTCAGTAGGGGCTAGTAATATGGATCAAATGCACAAAATTTCATTGGCAATATCAGTATCAATATGTTGCTTGTTATCTTGTATATTTGTAAAATACATCCATCTTACTTTAGACTAAAAAATGCTATGTTTCCCACTTCCTATATGACTAGAAACTGGAGTTTTTGGCAAAGGATGATGGTTGCAAGCACTAGATTCCTGAATCTTGCCTGAAGAGAAGGGATACAAAGAATATAAGATAAGGGAACCTATAAGGGAGGACTATGATTGAGTTGAAGAGATTTAGCTTCTTTGATCTGCTATGGCCAAGTAAGGAAGAAGGCTACTATTGTGCCAGATTATCCATAATAGAATCCAAGTAAACATGATTTACTCTTTGACCTCTAAATGCTGTTCAGTATTTATCTGAAGCTGTTAAGGGATGTCATCAGGAGATCTGAAATGAAGTGTCATCGATATGCTGATGCTCTCACTGTTCAGCTTGATTGTTTATGGCAGTGATGGACAGAAGAGAGATTCAGATCTACTGAAAGATCTGAACATAGTTAAACCTGTACCCATGGAAGGCAATGGCAAAGGATGGTGCTAATGCACTCATTCTGACTTCTCCTGTATATGAGTAGACTGTTGGATTTCACAATGATTTCACGAGACTCATATCTCTCATCCTAGCCTCCTTCACAGGATTATTAGAAGATAACACAGAAAAGGGAGAAGAGGACAATAATACACTGAGTCTTTCAGAAGAAAGATGGAATATATATGTGACAAATAAAACATGTGCATTTAAATTCTCAATAATGCTTCATTAGAAGCACTTTCTGTACAAGATGTGAGCAACCCACTGTCTCATTACAAAGAGTAAATCATGTATTGCTGGAAGAGAAAGGCACTAGAAATCATTCAATCTTTCATTTGCAGCTCTCATTTAACCAGTCAAGAATGGAAATATGTGAAAAGCGCTTCCCTCCAGCCTTTTCTTTGTTTACCTTTCATGCTTCCCTTTGCCACTTCTGGGTGTTTTGTTTTTAAACTTCAAGAGCTTTCAAACTCTTTTAAATTCAGACGCAAAGCTCCATTCCTCTTCAACCCAGCTCCTTGCACTATTTCAGCAGTTAATTAACTATGAATGCTTTCCTTTGGAGACTGGGTGAAGGGAAGGATAAAAGATGAAGAAGGCTGAGGAGAGACATAACAAGGATGGGGAGGGGGCAGAGTGGGTGGCTTATCAAATTCCACAAATACCAGACACAGAGAGGTGTTGATTTGTTGCTGGGAAAACCCTGTTTGTTTGCAGAGCTTAATCACCTGGTGTCTATTTGTTGTTTAAGGAATATGGGGACAATGAGAAAATTTGCTGGCAGCTGTACTGAAATAGAATACAGTCAAAGTTGCAAGGGAGACATGTTACATCAATAAAACATGTAAATTGGAATATTGGTAGCAACTGGTGATTCTGATGGCCTGGTAAATTAAGTTTGTAAAATCTCACATAACCTAAACAAATGGGTACTGGCACGTCAGCATTATTGATATTTATGAACACTACGTCAGGATTGATAAAATGTTGATATGGTTCTTTCTACCAATGAATAATTTAGAAGTACAGATTTTAGGCCTATTTGTGCCCTTTTTATCCTTTTTCTTGGGAAACTGATTCATATCACACTTTAAAAGTGTTGGTCTAATTTGCAAATGACAAAAAATGTCATATTTAGTGATTTACCATTCAACCCAACAATTGATTTCTCTATAAGTACTTTAGAATTATTTTCAGTTTAACATGCATTTCCTGCTTTTGCTCCTATGCTTATTTACTTATTATTATAGGTTTTGCTCTTGTGGTTCTTTATTCATAATGACAAAGAAGAGATTAGTAGCACAAGTAGAAAGCTTTTGATCCAAAGATGAAAACTTATAATATCTTTTAGAATTACAACCCATCTTCCCCACTTCTAGGAGCAATAAAAGAAATGAAAAGGGAAATATCAGGTATCTCAGTAAATATGGAATGAAGCTCTTCAGAAGACATAGCCTGTTTATAAAAACCACATACTTTAAATAAACTATTTCATGGAGTTATTCTCCATATCCGTTCTAACATAAAAGAAGTGTAGCAGCTGAAAGGAGAATTCCTTTGCCTTCATTTAGGGATGACTGAAGTCATGATTTTGAAAGATCTGTAGCTTAATGGTAAAATATATATTTTGCATAAAGAAAGTCCCAAGTTTAATCTTTAACATCTTACAGGACCAAACTGACTTTAAGTCAGAATAGTTCCCCAAGATGCTAAAAACAGTGTTTGCAGAAAATTACTGGCCAGACTTTACTTGTCGCTTTGATACAGAACAAAAGATAGGAAATGTTGGTGGTTTGAATCTCCTCCCAAGGAGCTGAATATCACTTAGAAAAACCAACCATGATTCTCGGAAAAGGTGCCTTGCTGTGGGAAAACAATGTTCACAGGATCAAAAAGTTTGAAATAACAGACATCTTTTGCTGAATCATTCTTGCAGGAAATGTAAAAACTTCTGGAGAATATCTTGTTTTGATATTTTCCCCTTGCTTCCTAGAAATATTACAGCCAGGGAGAAACCAGCATATAACCATCCATAATCAGAATGAGCCATAATCAGAATGATCTAACCATTACACAAGTTTACCTCTCCATTCTCTCAATCTCTTTTCTTCTGGTGTTGTATCTTTTAAATTTATAAAAACCGAGGACAGAAGGATTCTTGTCTTGTCTTTCTAAACCACCGAATACCCTTCTCTATCTACAAAATAGGGTAAAGCTGCTTTAAATAAATTAAACAAAGAACTGAAGATGTTGCCTAACTATAGTCATGTGACAGAATTTCCACATCATTCTCAAACTCTGTTTCTTATTTGATATATTTTGGGAGCACATTGGAATTCTTTTGAGCACTCCATTAGAACCGACATAAGTTATTTTGAAGACTTGAGGAATCCAGCCACTGGCTCCCAGTAATCCTTGCCACATCTGGCAGAATGCTGGTTACAACTTTCCCATTGTATGTTACAAGAGAGATAACCTATCACTTACCATGATTTTTTCCTAGGGAGTCAGATTAATGGGCTTAATGAGACTAGGAAGATTTGTACTCAAATCTTGCTTAAGCACAGTGGTTATCACTGAGCTCTCATCTCTTAAAAGCAAGACACTATGAGCTTTTTGGAGCAAAACAATTAATAGACTAAAATTAAATAAATAATATTCCCCAAAATATCTGACTGCCATTCTCTTTTTATCTCTCCCTTTAGATAACTTGAAGCAAAAATTTAGACTAAGTACGATTCTGCACTATTGGTTTTGATTCTTGGGAGGCTTGGAAGATCTCTACTGTATGCAAAAAATGTTTTAGCACATTTTCATCGATAGCTGCATTCAGAGTAATATCAGACTGTGACCAGAACTGAATGATCTGTCTCATTCAATTTGAAATAAAACAGTACTCTATTTTGTCTGTTTTTCTGCCAGTATCATATTTGCATTTGTACATTGTAGGCAGCTACTTTTACTGAAAAAAGTAGAAAATGAAGTACTGGTCTTTATTTAACATAGCCACAAAATATTATTCAGGACAGTTTAACATTTTAATAATTGTACAAAAGTCTTCTAACACTTGACATTATATAGTTACAATGTACCATTTGTATATTGTAAAGAATTATCAGCAAACCTAGGTTTTCCTCAATACAGAAAGCATTAGATCTAATCTGATTTCTCCAATAATTCTGGGGAATACCAATTTAGAGCTTTGAGAACCACAATGATATATTAGAGAGTTGAGATTTAGATGCATCTAAGTTTGACTCTGAATAAGGCAAATCCTAAATGGGTGGCTATGTACATATGAATTGTAGAGTGAATCGCACATGACTTTGTCCAGAATTATTTAAGGGGAAGCAAGTCTATTGAGGACATCAACTCTAAGATTTCTATAACGTTGCTATTTCATATTACCTTGATTATATATTTTAAATCAACTTTCTATTTATTTCTATACAAATGTAGAGATAAGTAATATAAATCATCCCAATTCAATTAGGATTAGGAATCCTAAATACATAATAATGAACAGGAAATAGTAAGTGTACCTTCTGAATACTAAGGTATGTAAGATTTAACTATATGTATATTATGTACGTATGTATGTATGTATATATGTATGTATGTATGTATGTAAAATTCAATCATAGAGGCTTCTGAACAAGCTCAGGATTGTAAACACAGATAAATGACCCACGGTCTTTCCATAGTTCTGCTACATGCTACATGCCAAAATGTCTTCCCCAAGTTGTTTATCTTTGGACAGGCATAAAGCTTCCACTGAAGTCAAATTTAAATAGTATAAAATGGATATAAATACTTAATATGCATATTTTAACATCTACATGGGGATTTAAAGAGAATTAGAGTTGGGGTAAATAGGGAGAAATTTACAAGGCTATTATTCCGAAATCAGAAAGAAAGAAAAATTCTGTGAAATTCAGAATCTTCATCCTGTTTTGTTTTTCAAGAGAAATTTTTGGTCCAGAAAGAAAAGCAATATACTTATGTAGTATTTTATCATTTCTGGAATCCCCTTAATCATAATTCTGTATACCGAATTAAGTGAACATGGAAAACCCTTCTCTAGCTGACCCTATAGTGTGAATTCTTAAATTACTAAGATTCCTTCCATAGAGATTCTCTCTGATACATAAACACCAAACAGAGAATGGGCCCTACAGATATCATTGATTCAGATTTCAAGGCTGGAGGCATAGAGTGGAGGTTTGTCTCTGAATGAACTGACACTACAGATAACCCTCAAGCACATCTATCTCCAGCTGCCAACACAAGACAAATTACCTTCTCTTCAGGATACTCTCTTTCACTGATTACCTACTGCTCAAATTAAAAGCCATCTAACTTCTGAGAGGGCCTTTGTTTGTTATATTCCTCTGGATTATGCAAAAATAATAGAAGAAGGAAGAGAAAAGTCTTTTGTATGTTTGTAGTTTGGGGAACACAGTGGATTGATCTCACCTAGTGACTGGGCTGAAACTGACCAGTCCTTAGTTTAATCACATTGTTTTCTCAGAATTCTTAGCAAACCATAGTGCAGATTGTGGCAGGGTGACAAATAAAACCCCACATTCTAAAGAATACTTTACACAAAGTAACACTGCAGGACCTTCAAAAGACGCTAGTCATATGGCATCTGAACCAGAGCATTTTTTTCTTAAAATATATATATGCTAACAAAATAGTAAACATTTTGTACTACCAGAAATCTACGTACTTAGTAACCATTAAAAAACATCAATGCCACTTTTCATTTAAAAAGCTAGACATGCTTATATATTTAAGCTATACTCATGATAAAAAATGCAAAACCTGAAAAACACAGTCTGTGATTTTATACTTAATTATGTTATATTTGTTCTGCTGGAGCAGAATGAACATGTGAAAAAGTAGAGTAAGGCGGAGAATAGACCTCCCCCCCCATTCCTGCAACATTATCCTCTTCATACCCTACCTGTTGAGGACTAGCTTCTATATCAGGGAGTCTTTGTGTCTATGGAGACTCTACAGAAGGTTTACCAGATTCTAAAGTGCTCAGATACAAGTGGTTTCCACTATGTGTATGTTCCCAGTAGGTGAAGAGTGAAGAAAGTGTTGATGGAATATATACAGCTTACCATCTTCCCCCTACTCTTGTTCACAGGCTTCTTCTGCTTTAAAGAAGCAGAAATAAACCCCAAATAATGCTACCATGGTCCTTATTTCTCATATAAATTTGTCTGCGTTTCTTTAGATTATAGGGTAATCTTCTTTCAGATTATCAGGAAAGAAATATGATATGCTAAATTGTTCTATTCATTTTTGTATTGGAATCAGCAAGTGTTGCCAGCTCATCCCATTTGCAAATGGATCCCCACGTATTTTGAACACATTTTATAAACTTCCAAAGGTTACCCTTATTTCCTGGCTTGGACTGGATGTTCACATAGGCATCACAGTGAAATTTCCCACAGCACAGGAGGAGGAGGAGGAGGAGGAGGAGGAGGAGGAGGAGGAGGAGGAGGAGGAGGAGGAGGAGGAGGATGAGGAGGAGGAGGAGG
>JANHFL010006371.1:19478-34728 GCA_032468155.1 Oxyrhabdium leporinum | reverse complement strand
GAGGGAAATGCACTTGATCTTTGATTTGCATGTGATCAGTTTTTTTGCTCCGTGTAAGTTACATGAAAATGAATCATGAGAGATCAGCTGACCCCATATTGACTTAAAAGCAGGTGTTGGCCTTCAATAACAACCAAAGTGGAAATTTGGGAGGGGGAGTTCATCTGAAAGGGACAAACAACTTTGTGCCTTCATGCCATAGCCTTAAAAAAAATAAAAAGGAAGTGTTTGACATTCCAAAGCAGGTTAGGTTAATCAGTAATATACCTGATTAATCTCTTAGGACTGCACTCCACAACAAAGCTTCTGTTATTGTTCAGATCTCTAGAATGGGTTGGTAGAAAGATAGAAGAAAAGGCTTTGGGGCTTGACTAAAGGATGCTACAGTAGAGAGAACCTGATCGGGGTGATAATACAGGAGTGGTGAAATATGGTGCAGAGACGTCTACTTATCACGATGACCCTTCATTTAATGCGGAAATGGCCTTTGCTCAGATTGGGATGCTCTGGATGCTATGGGCACAATAGCCACCTTGTTATTAAAGATTAAGAGCAAATGAACTATCACTCAGGCATGAAACAAGCGGTGGGGCATCTTTAACCGTAGTGACAAATTCCAGAAGAGCAGCAGTCTGTAGAAGAAGCGAGAAGACAAAAAGGGCAGTGGCACCTTCGAGGCTAAGTGCTTTATTGTGGCAAGCCTTTGCATTGTAGCCCCAGCTCTCGCGGCAGTAAATCAGCCGGATTCTAAGAGCCAATTTGCATTTTATTTTAAATAGGCTGTTTCAGAAGTGCAAATCACTTGTACTTTTGAATCTCCACCATTAAAGAAATGTAAAGGGAGGGGAGATCTAGGGCTTTTTTATATGCTGCATGTGGCATGCACCTGTGGTCTTCCTTAGGATATTCAATGGCTTTTATACATAAGATAAACTGAAAATGGGTTACGACAAAAGTTTATAAAATTGGATAGCTACAAACATCTTCGTGGGCATGGACTATTCACTGCTGGTGCTTTCAGTGTTTTCACACAACGTGTTCAGGGGCAAAATTCCATATAACTTGGAATTTCATGTTGCCTGATTCAAATTAATCAATTATTACTTTTGCAATGAATTTAGGTAATAGTAATAATCCACACATCTTTATTATCTGGATAGATGGGTATCACTGTCTTAATTGTAAACCCATGCAATTTAGCACATTTTATTTGGAAAATTTTCCCAATAATTTATAAAAGATTAGTTTCAGAAACAGAGGCGGTCCAAATAACTAGAAATCAATTTATTTGATTTTTCTTTATAAATACTTGCAGTCATCTGTTTGAGACAGACCGCTATAAATGTGGATTTTAATAATTATATTCCCTAGAGATCTCTGGTGATTGAAATTCTGTGCAGAAAAATACGTGATTATCTTTCTAAAAATTATCTTGACAGTTCTTGACATATCTTGACAGTTAAATATAAAATAAATGCAGGTTTATAAGTGTAGACGTGCCATGAATATACTATGGAATATGGATATCCAGAAATCAGAACCTGTGTTTAAGCATGTGTAGGGAAAAGTCTAAGTTCCCACAAACAGCTCTCAAAAATAATGAGACTGTGGGCCTTTTATTCTTCTTGCTACCTTTATATACGCCTATGTATAAATGTAGATTTATGCAGGGACAATAAAAAGCAGCCAAAATCAAATACAGAATTTGGAATCAGTGCATCATCTTGTAAGAGACTCTTTAAAACCTGATGAATTAAACATTCCAGGCAATTTCCCTTGATCACAACAAAGAAGAAAGTTATAATTCTTCTGGGGGGGTGGGTTGGGGACCCTTAGCTGTTTCTCCCTTTCCAGCCCCCTCCGCAGGTTTCTGATTACCCTGAAATCTGTCTGGGACTATGAATGGAACAACCCAAACATGCTGTGACTTCAGATTACTCAGGAGGAATAACTGATAGACCTGGGTGGCATTTCCGTTTCTACTGAAGGTCAGAATGGCTTATATGTGCCTTGAGAGACAAAGAATTGGGTTTATTTCTCCATATTGCAAAAACAGCCCTTCTATGAATGCTCAGTGTTCTAAACATAAGAAGATAAAAGAGAACAGGATGAATCCAGTAAAGCAATAAATAGACCAATAGTACTATTTCTACTGTTGTTTTTTAATTACTAATAAATATTACCAGTATTACAATATGGTTTTAGCCAGAGCACTACTTAGCCATGGCACAAACATTTTCTGGTAACTGTTTTAACATGCCATGGCTTTAAAAATATTGCTTTTGACTCATCCTCAATCCACATAGAGATGGGTAAATATCACCCTTAATTATCTCTTCCCCCTGCCCCCCAAAGAAATATTTGCTATGGACTGCATCAGTGATATGCAATATGCCCAACTCCTATTAGTCAATTTAGGCTGCTGTGAGCAGTCCCTTTCCTTCCAGACACTGAACAATGCCTTCAAGAGCCATTTTGTCTTGGGTTGTAGGTGAGATTTGGCATCTAGCCTGGCCAGGGCTTTTGAAAGAGCATCAGACCCTCTGTATTTTAAATATAGGTTTAGTTTTATCATCAAGCAGAAAATTACTGGTTGACCACTATTTTGCTAAGAAGTTTTACATGGCATCATTTTTTCCTATTGTTCTCATTATAGAGGGTGGAAACCTCCATTTTGCTTATTCCATAGGCTACTTCAGGTGGACAGACAATACTTGCAATACTAGCTAAGGACAAATCTTGCTCATTAATGATCTTCATCCCCCCTGAATACCTGTTAGGCCAAATTACAGGTTGTAAGTTCAGAGGAGGTGTGGGGGGGGGGATAAAATGGGAAGAAGCATCAATGAATCAAAGCATTAAATGCCTTGACTTGTCAGGTGGACTATTCTTAAGAATGAACTGTTTTTTCCTGCCATTAGGTGGAAAGGGAAATAAAGCCAAAGGAATTCACCAGCTGATTTCCTTAACTTACCCCACATTACATCAGGCCCATTCCCTGGCCTTGTTATGGAAGCTAAATGGGCTTCAGCCATGGGGGAAGTAAATTTCTACCAAACCGCATTAATACAATTATCTATGCCTAAAGTCAGGACTCTGTTCATTTTTTTACTATTGCTATTGTGCGTTATTGCTATTATGTAACTAAGTTATTATAACTTAAGAATGATTTGTACTTATTACTAATAAAATTATTTTCTAAAATATTTCAAAATATTGCAGCTTTACTTAAAATCAGCATATTAACTCAACAGCAATCATGTCATGATAACAATCCTTTTCCTATAAAAACTTCAAAGTCAAGTCTTTTCTGCACACTTTCTTTTTAGTTTAGGAGCCTTTCAGAAGTTGGTACTGAAGCAGAATGAAGTTTCTCTCCGTGGTTTACACCTTATGTGAAACTGCTGTCATAATGAGAGATCAGATCCAGCTAGCTGAACCAATTAATGATTATAAAAATGTGGTACTTCTGAATCCTGGTTTCCAGTTGTCTAGTAATGGTGGTTTTCATAAGTGTCCATTCAGGGATGTTTTCCATGGGGCGCACAGCAAAGTGTACAAACACAACAAAGTTATTCAGAAAGCTGGAGGGAGAAGAAAGATACTTTCCATTTCTTTTTGTCAAGTTTTTGAAAAACTTCAACATTACAGAACTTTTAGTTCTTGAACTCCCTAACCTTTTGCCTTTCAGAGGTATTTCACAGCACCTTGTAACAATTAGGCTGGCAAAGCAAAAAGTTGAAAGAACAACAATCTAATCCTTTCTAGGGTGCATATCTGTCCCATGCAAGTCTGCTCCTGGAAGAGTGGAGCGATGCCTCCAATGGAATCTATTTCAAGGTAAAACGAGTGAGGCTGATGTCGAACATGCTGCTCCTGAGGCCTGACTTAGGCTCCAGACCTTGTGCAGCCTAGCACTGGAAGAGATTAAATATCAACCCAGGTCATGTTCTCATAGCCCAGGCACAAGTGCCAACATTCTTCCAATTATTCAAGGCCAAAGAGAGAGCAACCTGCCTTGACAGAATTGTGACACAGCTTGATTAGATTGAGCTTAGATGCCTGCCGAAACGGATACCCTGGTATTTAACTCAGATGGGGGACAGGAATGGTTAGCTTTGTTTAAAAGGAATGGTGGGGAGGGGGAAGTGGAGGAGAGGACAGGCAGATTTTGTTTTCAAGGAATGCAGGGGAAAAGGAATGCAGCTGTTCACACATGCAATTGCAGATATGTGATTAAAAAAATAAAGAGGACAATTTTGTAACTGGTGTAGTTAAGCTTTTAGAGTGATACAATGTGTGCAAGATATTATTGTATAAAGGTGTACATAAACACAGTCAGCATCATTCAATCCAATGGACTTTAGAAATGCAAAACAGTTTGAAGTATTCACCAACTGGAGCAAGTTTCTTACAATATCTTTACTAGAACTTATTCAGAGAGAGAGAGAAGCAAATGTGTGAATGTGTTTAGCATGTGGTTTGCTTCTTTGTTACCTTTCTATGTACCCTCTTGCAATGACCACATATTTTGTCAGTCGTATGTACAGCTCAAAATGCTGTGGCTTTAACATATTAGCACACTTCTTGAGCAGCCAAACATGGGTAGTTGTTAAAGGAGAGCTCAGGATGTTCAGGAAACTGCAGCTTGAACCTATGGCAGTCCTGGTTCAATTTAATATTTATAAGGAAATATTGGATGAGGTCACTATGAGTTTTTGGATAAGTTGTCGCCAATATACTGATGATACCCAGCTATGTTTCCTGTTACATTTGTACCAGGAGAGGTGCATTCGAGTACAGGGATGATTGGATGAGAGACAATAATTGAACCTGAAACATGTAAGATGGTAGTGTGCAAGTGAATTGCTTCTCAACCTGGGAATTAGAGTAGAGGGTTTATAGATTCTTGAGAGTTCACTCTTGATGCATGGGTGAACCAGCTATGAATTTTGAAGATAAAATTTGTGAATCAATTTAGAAAGATGTCCTTCTGGAGGAAAGTTTGGGTAGTTTTGTATAAGTAAACTGATCTATCATTCCAGAAATGAAGTCTGACCATATGATGCAAAGAAGGTGAATTTCCAAATAAATAATTCATGTGCTAAATGGAACATTCATTTAAAAATAATAATAATGATAATATAATTCCTATTCTGTTTTCTTTTTGTGCCTGATTGCATAGCATTGCAGACTGTTTTCAGATCGAGTTGGTTTGAGAAAGCTGTAACTTTTTGATAACATGATTAGTTTTTTAATTGTTTTCAATTTCAGCAGTAGGTTGTGTTTGGGGGATTGTGTGCGTTCAAAAAATGAATGTCATATATTCTGATTTTAAGATATGCAAAGCTGAAGATGTCAATACAAATGCTGTATACAGTACGAAATCCAATATAATAATGTTACATCCTCTACATTATGTATCATTCCCTTTGTCACATAAAGTCTTTTGTCCTCCCTCCTTCTCTGCTTCCCTTCCTCCCTCTCTTCTCCCACCCCTGCATCTAAATAGCATTTGAATGTATGTGCCTAGTTAAGTGGTGTAGGAAAAGGACAGGCAAATCTGGCCTCTTTATAATGAGACCCAACATGTCCTTTCCTGAATTCTTAATCTGCTTTATTCACTGGGCTGCAATTTGCATTACTGGACAACAGCCCCTCCTCATCTTAATTTACAAGATAGGCTCTTCTATTTAGAGCTGTCAATACTATGTTATGTTCATTCATTATCCAGTATCTTTCTATGCCTAAAGGACCTTCCATGTACTTGCTAAGCACAGCCCCTTTATTATTCTTGCTCTTAGCATTTCCTATTAAGGCAGTCATTTCCTAATCCAGTGATTGAGCCGTGAGATCATTTTAACATCCAAACATTTAGTTCAAAGCCATCGGTCCATTTGTCTTCCCCAACCACCCAGATCATCTTAGCAACCCCTGCATACCAAAATATCTATACATTGAAAAGCAGAAGACCTGTAACACTCAAGACATTCTGCAAAAGTTCCAGTGTTATCCCTTAAATGAAAACATAAAAGGAGGAATAGTTGATAAACACAGGAGGACGGTGAAGATGATGACATTTGAACCCGCATTCTCCAAACTCTGTGAAAATAGAGGGATTGCACAAAGCATATGGAAGCAACTGCCTGTCATCGTTATACTACTTGCAGATAGGAATCCATACCATGGCGTCAAAATCAGGCAGTCGAATTATTTCTGTGAACTGTAATGTCTTTTCACCGGTACTGCAATCTAAGTGAGCATCTTACTACGTGAAAAACTTTATTGACCTTGTGATCTATCTACACGATTTTTGTTTCTCATACATTTTAACTCTCGGTAAAGATTTAAAGTCTAATCAAGGACTTCTTTACGTTTACCATTTGATATTCTGGTCAGCGGCATTAGTACTGAGTTGAAATTGTAACAGAAAAGTATTTCCTTTAAACGACTGAGTTGCATGGCTAGGTTACCCCATTCATTGTGGGGAATTTGCATTTTTCAGCATTCAGAGTACGCAATCGCCTGCTGCGATTTCCAACCTCCTTCCAATAGGACTGTTGCATTCTTCAATGGAAGTAAACATAATTCACAGGAATTTTGAAGGGGCTATGCATATGTGATATCATAATGACGGTAACTACTCGGTTTCATCATCTGTTTACACCATTTTGGAACAATCCTTGTCCACTGATGACAGCGCTGCCTGTAACTAGGTTACTCCCCTTCTCTTTCAAATAGGTAGAAATAAGATGTATAGCATCATTATTGTTGGATGAGACGTGTATGGAGAACTCTCCTTCCCCCCATGCATTCACTTCGTCTCAGGAAAAAAAAAAGAAGCAAATATCTCATTCAGAAGCAGAGAATTTGGCAGCTTCAAAAGGGTTGCTCTGACCTTCAGCATCTTTAAACTTTTGAAACTGACTTTGCTGGATTTCAAGAGGATTTTCAGTGAAATATGTCTTATCCTGAAAAAAATATCCCTCTCCCCAGTGTCAGGCTGTATGGAATGTGAAATGATCCAAGTTTGCAGCTGGAAGCGGCAAAGACCCTGCACCTCAAATTCGCTGCTGTCGTGGAGGCAGTGCATCAATTTACCAGACAGAAGGTTCATTTTCATGGTCCACTATGCCCTGAAGCTGGCTGTGAAAAGAGCAGCCAGGATAACAATCCATTTTCTCGACTTCATTCAAGTGGAAGAGCCCATAAGTCTTGACATTCTGCCCCCAGCAATCTAAGGTCTTCTCCCTGCCTTACCCTTGTTCCGCATCTACTAGGCTCACATTTAACAAAGCTCAGGGTTTTTTAATGAATGAGATAAAGAAAAAGCATCCCTTCCTATGTTCTTCACTGCAGCCTTAGATTCCTTTAGAGAAACAAAGAGAAAAGTATGGAAACGCCTGATGCATCGCTGCAATTTGTTTGTGTCTTGATTTAAATAGATGCAAATATTTGTTAAATTCAAAAGTAGGTTTTAAAAATAAGCAGGTAGCACATAATCTTACTGAGTCACTCAAATGCTCCAAAAATAGCAAGGCTATTGTAGATCTGCATTAATACACTGTATCGACAAACATACCATTTTACATTGCGCTCATTTAACTCCATGAATATAACATTTAATTTACCATAAAGTGATTCTTTGTCAGGGTCCTTTATAATCAATGATTTGTAACCAAAGGCCAAACTGGCTAAGTTACAGTCCAAGATGAGAAGTCTGATTTACATGTAGAAGTCCAGAATTCTACTCATGAATAAATGTATATTCCTGATATATGTTATATAAATGCCTGAGGGAACAGTTGGCTTTGTCTAAACAAAAGTGAGCTGATTTGAATGGCATGATGTGAACCAAATAGAAGAAAAGGCAGCATAGACATGATGCGGCTGATTAAACCATCTCATTTTATGGCCCAAACATTTCCAGAATTCTATCAAGAAAATAAATCCAATTGAGATTTGATGTCACAGACAATTGCTCTTTATAGTCCAAGATTTTTAAGGTTTTAATATAGATTTACATATAGCTTCCATATGTATGTATCTGTCCCATAAAATGCAAACTATTCCCTAGGTAAGGAAAACATAGTCCGTAGATATAGACTTCTAGAGTAGCCCCATGTCTAGATAGACGCCAAATAAATTTAATAATAATAATAATCTGCTAGAAACTACAGTGTTGTCACATGTATGATTTCATCAGGCAATGAAAAATTGTGAAAGTCTGTACTCATTAAGTACCGATTAAATTAATTTTAATTTAAGAAATCTTTAGCCACTTTTCTCTATTCACTTGAGCAGAAACATAAAGTATAAATCAAGCCAACACATATATAACAATCGTAAACTACAAAGCAGTTTGAAATCAAAGAAAAAAAATGAATTGAGAAACAATCAAAACAAGGACAATAATCAATATTCAATAAAAAAATATCCTGGAATAAATCATATAATGCAATTTATATCTATGTGTAGAAACCTAGATTATTTTCAGTGAGCCAATCTTTGGAAAGTAAAAAACAGAAAGCAGTCAAGTAACAGAAGCAAACACTTCTCAAATACTTTTCTGTTAAATCCAAGACTTTAGATGGACTAAAGACTCGATATAGCTCTTTTATCTTTTATGGACCCTGAAGTGTGGAACCCATTATGATCTCCACCAGCTATGGATATTAAACCTATGAAATCAGCAGGGAAAAAAAAAGGAATAGATTCAAAACTACAAGTTGGAATCAAATGTCTCCCTACCTGGAAGACCACAACTTGTACAAAATCCTGCTGAATTCTCATTTGATTCCTACTTGTTCTGCATCCCTCTTGACCATTTTATGCCAGACATCTCCAGTGCTCCTGGAGCAGATTTTCAGGTCCATCTAGAATTACAAAGAGATGAATAATCATCAAAGATTGCCTCCCTTCTGAGTCCAGTAGGGCTCTGTTGGGTCAGAAACCTTCTGTGTATGAAAAAAAAGGTCCCAGTTCCGATGCAGAACAATCAGCTGGGCTAAATAGCAGTAATTCTTCTCCTAAAATGTATATTATCATCTCTGTAAGAATACTATCTTTTAATATTAATTAGTTTACATTTTTCATATGATAACATATTTGCCAAGAATGCCTCTTGGAAAATGAACAAAACACAAATATTTGAAGAATATTTGGAGACCAATATATAGACCATACTTGTCAAAATTCTTCTTGTTATATAACTTCACGTAGCCTAAGATAGTAGTTGTCTAGTTAAAATTAAGTACCAGTCAGAACCAAAACTAATTGCACCCTGGCAGCTCACTCCATAGGCACAGCTTCTCTTTTATAAGCTGTCAATAGTTCTATAAAAGACTTACTCTTATTAGCTGATGTAACGGCATGGGGAGGCCAGCCAAAATCTATGGGCCTTACATGTGATACTTCAATAAATGACTTTTTTCTGTGTCCAATATCAACAAAAAGTTTTAACATCTGTTTAGTTTGCACTAACATGTCCTGTATTTTTTGCCAAATCCTAGCTTGCAGTGCATAACCTAAGAAAGGCATGGCATCTATGGGCCAGTAATCAACTTTTAAATGATATGAGCCATGTTTCAGTGCATTATTCATAAAACTAGGTGAAGGGATAAATGTATTAACAGAATAATAGAGTTGGAAGAGACCTTGGAGGTCTTCTAATCCAACCCTCTGATCAAGCATGAAACCATTTCAGACAAATGGTTGTCCAATCTCTTCTTTAAAATGTCCACAGCTTCTGGAGACAAGTCATTCCAACTCACAGCTTTATACTATTTTTCCCAGTAAGATACATGATAAGCATTAGCTGTGCCATGGCTTCAAGCCCTTTTTAGGAAAACTAGAGAATGGAGTTATGACTTAGGGTAGTGAAAATGAGTGAACAGATTCACAGTAACAGATTCAATGTATAACTGATTCTTTACTCCTTGAAAAAAAATCTGTCTAGTAATATTACAGGAATGTGTTGCTACTGTACAGAATTAAGCATCTATTCCTGATCCCATCCCAAAAAGAAAGTTCTATGAGATCATGTCATCTTCATGAAGAAACCATGTGATGACTGCAGGAATGGGAACAAAGTTACTAATTTCTAAATTTTATGCCCTGCATATGGTCATAATAATCTCAGGTAGCCATAAGACCTGAGAGTAGAAGTTTTATATGGAGCTGGCATTCTTTTTTCTTTATTGTGGAGATCTCCAATTATGTGAGATCCAGAGGGTGAAGCAGGGGGTCACCCTGACCATTCCTGAGACCAAGAATAACATTACAAGACAATCAAATAAACCAGCTAACTCCAGTGGCTGAAGACATACTCTGGAGTCACGAAGAGCTATAAATGGAGAGGAGTGTGTCACAAAGCTGGATTGCTGGTCTATGAAGGGAGCAAAAAGCAGGATCAGGAACTGACAGATAGGCAGAAGAATTGGACTCAAAGCCAGTAGCAAAAAGACCAGAAGAGATATTTGTGGGCAGAATATAGAATAACCTGCAGGAAGATGACTCTAGAACAGTTTTTCTCAGCCTCAGTGACTTTTAAGATGTATGGATTTCAATTCCCAGAATTCCCTAGCCAGCACTCTGTCTGAGGAAGTCTGGGATTTGAAGTCCTTACATTTTAGAGTTGTTGAGGTTGAGAAACACTGCCCCAGAGGCAGCTGATCTGTGAGGCTCACTTGACAGAAGGCTGCACAGTTTGTTTTGCCAGCAGAACATGGACATGCAGAAGCATATTAGAGCAGCACCAAGGCCTGGGCAGAAACTGTACAGAGGGCAGAAAGCAGTTGCATGGAAAGACCATGGAAGTACCTGGTTCATGAGGGGAATTGGGAGACCAATCTACCAGACTCCCTGCCTGCATCTCACATTGCATTCTGAGTGGTCATCTACTCCCTCAAAATCAGCTATCTGGCTGATTTGGGCTCCTTTCAGCTCAGCATGTCCCCATCACCATTTAGGAGTGCCTGGCCACTCAGTTGTAACTTATGCCTTATTCTACATATGCACATTGATTACAACATATTCATAGGTGAGTCCTGTGGAAAGGCCAGATAAAATTTTGGAGAGAGAGGGGAAACCCTGCTTATTTCTGCATTAATTTCATCATTACATTTTAAATAACATTTCTAAAAAATGTGCAGCTCCAAATCTGTAAAAGAGGGCAAGAGAGAAGTTCCATCAATGTCAATTGAATAAATGTCACTGTCACCATTTACGGTAATCAGTTAGCTCACTCATAACCATATTATAAAAGCAAATTTTAAAAAAATAACATTCAAGTACTTCAGATTTAACAAAACCAACCCAAAAGGCAAGAATGTGAATCACAGAGAGGCAACAACAGAATAATCAGAGCATCAGAAGGAACAAAAAACACCAAACCACAGAGAAGGAAAAAAAAATTGAGTACACTGTAGTATTTACGTTGACATTATAGAAAGCAAACCCATCATGAGTATTCAGTGAAATGATTCCTGAATGCCAGGAAGAAAGAAATATTTATAATTGTGGTAAGATCTCTTTTTGGATAAATTACTGTTCATGTAAAAGTAAGCAAGCATTCATTACATAGTAGTGGTATTGCAGCTAAATAAATCAGAACAATTTAAATACATAAGGCCACTTCAGTTTCCACAATCTATGGCTTACTCTATCAGAATTTGAAACTCAGTGGGAAAAGACAGGAAACAAAAGTTCAACAAGATCAGCAAATATCCTGGGACCCTAAGTATGAAAATCAAAAGAAAAAAATAAAACAAGTCATCTGATGGGTCACTAATGAAAATACAATATAAAATATCTGCTGATTGTCTTTGGAGAGTTAGTTTAATTTTGTCACTGGTAGATGTTGTTGCTTTTCTTTTCAATTAGACATCTTTCCATTATTCTGCATTCTCCCAGGCTTCCTGACTCACCAGAACATCTTGCCTTGAGATTTAGTTTAACTATGGAAGCCAAGGAGTCTGTTGCTCATCAGAAAGGCAACAGGACAACGAATGAAGAAATTATACTTTCACGCAGCCCTTGGCTTTCATAGAATTAATGAACGTGCTAGAACACCAATTGAGAATTCTAGCCATATATTTGTCTCCTTTTTGGGAGGTGGGAATGATTATTTTACTTAATTATTTTTTATCACATTTAATATAATAGTAACAGGGAAAAAAACCTGATTTTTCCAGAACAGAACTTTTTTGAAGAAGACTTAAACTATGACTTTGCAGTAATTCATCCACTGTCATTTTTCCCTGCCAGCAGCAAAGCAGAGTTACATGGAGAAATGTGATTTGAATGCAGGTGCAAGGACTGAAGAGGAGGACTAAGACGGAATGGGCTACTCCCCATAGGAGTTGTAACAAAACACACAATATTGAACATTCCAGAATCCTCCCATTCTGCTTCAAAGTATGAAAATGAAGAGAAGGGATGTATAAAGTTTTTTTAATTCTGAATTTGCAACTTTTTCCTAATTTCCTAATTCCTAATTGTAACTGAGAAGATAAAATGTCTTCTCAGTAACATATTTTCTCACATACAGATAAAATGGAGAGTAACTTTTCTTCTTCAGAATGAGAGAAAGAGGGAGAGAATTGTCAGCAAAACTGGAGAGGCTTACAGTATACTGTTCGTGCATCTATTTCGAACTTTTATGAACAAGGATTTCCATTCTGATTCTGATCCTTGGGTAATTTTCAAACAGGAAACCCCTGGGAAAAAAAACTAAGCTTTTAAAAATGTTTTCTCAAAAGGGGTCCATACAGTAACTTGTGAGGATTAGGTCCATCAGACTTTAATTTACTTTCCTTAAGTACATATTGAACGAGCTCTTTCTGTTTCTCTCTCTCTCTCTCTGCCCTCCCCCACAAAAAGCAATTATAACTTCAAAGTCAGGACCCTAAAGAAAAGGAAGTTGTAATACCTCCTGCTACTTAGAAAAATCTTAAGATTTGACTACATATAAAAAGAAAATACAGCTTGCTACTACAGTCAAATGTGGATTTCTATATTTTCAGCTTTCGGAGGAAGAAAAATAGTCTTGACTCCTTGAGACAGGGGAAAGGCTCCTACACATTGTCCCAGCGTTACTCTTTTTGATCCTGTTCAAAAATGTTACCCAGTGCAGCTCCCTGCATCAAAGGAGCGCTTGTACACACTGGGATCTGTTTCAACCCTGAGGCAATGAGGCCAAAAGACCCTTCTCATAAATTCTCATTCAAAAGTTTTTAGTTATCAAGAGGAAGTTTCCAATTGCTCCCTCACATGTGGGAAAATATGTAAGCTACTGAGAGGACCTTTGTCTGGGACTTTAATGGGGGTAATTTGCAAAGGGGGAGTGCTAAAGTTCTCATGTGCAGTGCACACAGACAGTAAGCAGGCACCTCCTTGGTATTTAATGAAGTTCCATGAATCATCAGCCATACAATACCCATCAAGTTCTATAAATCACCTGCAATATTTTAGGCCAGTAAGTTGAACGGCACAGTGGCAAAGAGAAACACCTACAGGAACTTGAAGGGAGGGAAGAGGGAGGGAGGGAATGGAAAGATAAAAAGAAAAAAGTACCCCACATTCGCCTTCAGCTGCCCTGGCAATCTGGAAATTAAATCCTGTTGTTTTAACCAGCTTGCTTTACAGAAGAGGGAGGCCATAAAACAAACATGGTTTTAGCTTGCTTCTCCCCCATCCTCCCCTTCTCAAAGAGTGAGAGTGCTTTTTTGGAAATATCTGATTCTGAAATAGAACTGCTTATACATGCACACAATCTCATGCACAATACACAACACACACAATACACACACACATACCAGGATTCCAAGGCAAAAACAAGTAGTTTCCTGCAGGATCCACTTAGACCAAAAAAGTAAATAATAGGACTTGAAAAGCATGATATAAGTAATGTAAATTTACTCTATACCATTTAAAATTGCATTTAGGGAAATGTAAACAAATAAATACCAAACCGGATCCTCTACTATTTTAACCTTAAATGACAATTTTAAAAAAATCAGTCAAGGTTGACAATGATCCATGAACATTATGGACTAATGCTTAGATAGATAGATATAGAAGAGAGCTGGAAGGGACCTTGGAGGTCTTCTACCCCCTGCTCAAGCAAAAGACCCTATAACATTTCAGACAAGTGGTTGTCCAGTCTCTCCTGTGATGAACCACCCACAACTTCTGAAGGCAAACTGTTCCAATGGATAATTGCTTGAAGTTGAATAAATCAGCTTTGACTTCAGATGAAATGAATTTAATGGATGGTTTTGACTAAGCCACTATCCCTTCTTAGTGAAACAGTGTCACTAATAATATCGTATATTAATGTTAAGATGATGGAGATAGATATTATAACACATCCCATTGATAGGCACTGAAATGAAAACAAATAAATTGTTTTATCCAATGCCGCCTTCTTAGGGTGAAAAAAGAAAAACAGTTTGTAGAGTGGGGTCTTCCCTCTCACTTCTTGCTTATTTCTCTCTGTTGAAACCAACTCTAGGGGTGGAATATGTCTTATTTTAAGGATTTTAACCATGTATTTTCCCATTGATCCATGTGTAGGTTATAACAAAAATTCTTAGCCCACTTTATCATACATTCTTTAACCTATTTTTCTTCTGTTTCACACTTCAGCAAAAGTTTATACACTTTTTACAAGGCTGTAAAGCACTATGAAGTAGTATATAAGTCTAAGTGCTATTGCTATACCATAAGTATTTTTATTCATTTTGAATCTTTCTGATCACTTCTTCTGATGGACAAATTGACTTCTTTGAATAGAGAAAGATATCATGGACATTCATCAATGATTGAAAATCCCTTATAAACTTTTTACATGAGAAGGAAAATGACTTTGTGATTTATGGTTTGAATGGTTTGAAAGAACAGATTATAGAAAGAAGGAAATTGTGATGACATTAGAGAGTGATTTTATTATGGTAGAATTATATGTTCAGCTGGCAAGAGGAGTATCAAAAGCCATTTTTATACATTTCTGTTTTTAAATTTTTCTTTATTTTCCTTTCTCTTTCTCTTTCGCCAAACTTACATACACACACACACACACACACGTGTGTGTGTGTGTGTGTGTGTTTGTATTCAAATGTGATTCTTATAATCTACGTAAAATCTCTTTGTATCCCTGTGACATCATATTGAATTTGTTCCTAGCCTAAGCAGGAGACTGGCTTAATTTATTCCCGGGTATACTGGTAATAATTTTATCTCTTTTCCT
>JANHFL010006370.1:8815-25059 GCA_032468155.1 Oxyrhabdium leporinum | reverse complement strand
GGACATGGGGAGGAGGACCGGGAAGGGGGAATTGCCAACGGGAGGGGGGGGAGGGAGGGAATAACAGAGTGACAGGCCCCAGAGGTGTCAAACCAAAACAAACAAGCCAACCAGAGACAGACCATGAGAGTGGAATGTGAAACTACATCGAAGAAGCTGTTTTCTAAAAGAGTAATTACTTTATTGCTTGAAATAAATGATAAGTTATTGTACTTACAGTGCTCACCTCCTTATCTTTGTGAAAAGTTAATTTCTTTTATAACTTGCAAACAAGAGGAATAAAGTAGATGGACTGCCACAAAAGTGACAATTTTCCTTGCAAAATAGCCTCTGGGTGTTGGCAGGAAGAGAAGTTAGGTGATTATCTAATTTAATTGAATATTTCCAGTTTATCAAGGATGAGTTTTCCTTTAATAAGAACTGTAGTACTCTTGATAGGAAAAAAGAACTCTATAAGTCTTCTAAACTCTACTTTTTCAGGAATTAAATTGGATGTCCAGGAATTTGCTTGCAATGGCAGAGATTTCCGGACAATGAAACACACATTATTTATATAGCCCTTCAACTTCCAGAATTCCCCAGCCAACAATTCAGTTCCTTCCTTTCCTATCCAGTCAATCGGGGGATATTTTAATTATTTTCCCCGATGAGGAGATTTTGGAAACTCAGAACTTTACAATTGGATGAACCTTTTTTTCCTCATAAAACGGCTGCTTTAATAAGGATCTTCAATATTTTTTCCCTTTGATGAAAAACGCAATTGGTTTTCTTTAATTATTATTTTTCTTCTATGGCAAGAAAGGATGAAGAGATCAGCGTTACATAGATAGTTGACTTACAACAGTTCGTTTAGTGACCAGTCAAAGTTACAACAGCACTGAAAAAAGGGTTTTATGACCATTTTCCACACTTACGACTGTTGCAGCGTCTCCATGGTCACATGATGAAATTTAGACACTTGGCAACTGACTCATGTTTATGACGGTCGCAGTGTCCCGGGGTCACGTGATCCCCTTTTGTGACTTTCTGACAAGCAAAGTCAATGGGGAAGCCCAATTCACAACAACTCTATTACTTATATACCAACTGCAGTGATTCACTTAACAACGGTGGCAAGAAAAGTCGTATGATGGGGCAAAACTCCCTTAACAAATGTTTCACTTAGCAACAGAAATTCTGGGCTCAGTTGTGGTCCTAAGTGGAGGACTACCTGCAGCACCAGATAAAAAGATTTATATCTTCAACTGGAAATCCAGTTTTTTGATTTCCTGTTTCCTACGTTTGGTCACCTAAAAATATTAGGCAATGTAGAATGAGCCTAGAAAAGCTGAAATGCACCCTGTACAGATAGTTCTCAATTTGCAATGATTTGCTTAATGACTGTTTAAAATTACAGCGGAAGAGAAAAAAAGTGATTTATCACCAGTCCTCACGCTTCCCCACGGTCACATGATCCCCACATGATCAAAATTTGGGCAGCTGGCAACATGTATTTTTGACAGTTGCAGCATTCCGGGGTTATGACTTTCATTAGTGATTTTCCCAGCTGGCTTCACACAAGCAAAGTCAATGGATTTGTTTCACAACCATGTGATACACTTAACAAGGATTCACTCAACATCCAAGGCAAAACAAAAATAGTTGTAAAATTGGGCGTGATTCACTTAACAACCGTCTTAGCAATGGAAATTCTGGTCCCAACTGTGGCCGTAAGTCAAGGATAACTGTAGCTTGAAACCTTGATCAGAAAAGGAAAGTGCGAAATAGAAAGTGGTGACAAGCAACTAATGGAGAAGAAGGAGAAACTTGTAACGGCCATCAGAAGATAATCATGTGGGAAAGAATCAGCACAGGAAAGAAATAATCATTATGAATCCGCAGAGGGCCCTCCAGATGGGTCTAAGGTGGTCTTTTCTAGCAAATGGCTAACGAAGATGCAGGGATGGGAAGTTGAAACAGAAAAAGGATTTGGAATGTTCAGCCATAAATGGATCAGAAAACAAGTTAAAGATGGGAAAAGAAAATTAGAAACAAGAGCAGAACTGATTGGGACAGGATGGTTGTGTTATGTGAAAGTCTAGGGGGGTGGGGGAAATTGTCCTAATAAAAGAACAAAAAGCCAACAAAAAGAAATAGAGAGCAAGCATAAGTTGTCCTCGCCTTACGACCACAGTTGAGGTCAGAATTTACGTTGCCATGTGAGAAATTTGCGAGTTTCACCCCATTTTATGACTTTTCTATCCAACATTTCTTAAATGAATCACTGCAGTTGTGAAATGAATAACCCAGTTAAATGGGTTAATTAATTTTGGTTAAATGAATCGGGCTTCCCTACTGATTTTGCTTGTCAGAATGTCGCAAAAGGGAATCAGGTGACCTTGGAACAGAGCAGCGGTCACAAATATGAATCAATTGGCCAAGCAGCTGAATTTTGATCACACGATCATGGGGATGCTGCAAAGATCGTAACTGTGAAAAGCAATCATAATAAGTCACTTTTTTCAGCGCTCTTGTAACTCTGAACGCTCATTAAACAAATGTACTTTCAACTACCTGTAATACTGTTCGACAATGTTGGCTATTAAGGCTTTGAAAAAAAATTAAAAAGGAAATCCATGAAGTTAGTTGTCATTAGTTAAGGTAAAGGAAATCTCCAAATACAGGCAGCATTTTCACCGTGTAAAAGCTGACTTCTCCAGAAAGAGATCACACAGCATACTCGTGTAAAAGAAGACACATGTATAGAAAACACATGTGTAAGAAAGATAAAACAGCCATAAGCTCGTTAGTTAAATATGTGTTTAAAGAAAGAGGCATCTGTTTTCACTTTTTAAGATAAGGAAACAGAATTTAACGACATATGGAAAGAAGGAAGGTTACACAGGAGGAAAAGGTTCATGGTGATAGAAATGGAACTGTTGTTATAAGCTAACACATTTTGTTCTGTTCTATTCCATTGATAATGATTGGCTAAATCTTTAAATAAGAAGACTAGACAAAGGGCCTGGAAAGGCAGGCTTACCACCCATCCAAAGCTACAACTTTGGATCGAATAAACATACTTTGACCTCTGTCTGGTTCGTTTTACTGGAATTCCTAGCAAGAATTCCTAGCAGGAACCCAGAACGCAAAGAAGATGTCTTCTGACAATCACATGCTTAATTTAGTCAGAGAGAGACAATTTATTGGAACAAGCACACTTGTTCTAACTAAGAGACATGGCTTGCACAAATCGGACACGATTGTGTGAGGAAAAGTAGCTATGTGGTTTACCCCAAACCACATAGCTACTTTTCCTCACACAACCGTGTCTGATTTTAGGAGATTGCCTGAACAAATCCCTGCAGGTTTTTTTATCCAGTTTTTCGGAAGGGGTTTGTCATTGCCTCTTTCCTAGGGCTGAGAGAAAGTACCTGGCCCAAGGGTGCAAGGCAAGATTAGAACTCATGATCTTCTGGTTTTTAGCCTGATGCCTTAAGCACTACACCAAAATGGCTCTCTTTAAAGCTAGGCTTAATATTTGCACATATAAAGACAATGGATCATTTGCTAAACAGGATAAGCTCATTTCAGCAACCTGAGGGATCTCTCAGAGTGGACCTATCTGTAGCCTAAAACAGAATCCCCAAATTAGTGTTTCACTTGTTGATGACTGGCACATCAGGGCTAATTGACATCTGTCAGTGAATCCACGTGGATTGAACTGCTACATGACAAAGGTTCACTTAACTAAATTTCAAACATCTGTGGTCTCTCTCAGGATCTACCTCTTAAGTTTCTGAGCACAATTGGCCAAACTGTGATTCACAAGTAAATTCCACTTAAATTCCATACACAGAGGTATGACACAGGTGTGACTTTAGTCCAACGTTACTTGAAATTCAATCCTGCTCTTCCTAAATTTTGTATATCACTTCCTTCTTTTGCGGCTAAGCTGTTACAGTACGTAAAACATTTTCCCATCTCTTTTTGTAACTTTTTTTTTTAACTTACACAAAATATTTAAGAAACCCAGCTATTTTTCTTGGTATGGATTTGTATGCCTGCACCTTCAAAATGATACATAGTGTAGAAAAACAACATCAATCCCAGGCTGGTCTTTAATTTTTACAATTTTTATAAAGTAAGTTTTGTTACAGTGTAAGTAGATTTCCTTCCAGGGAGAATTCTAGTCAACTCTCAAATTCTTTTAAATATTAACAGAAAATAATTTTTAAAAATATTGGCATAGGATTATGCATGCCACTTACCTTGTGCGTAGAAGAGAATATGAGATGTTGCTTCCTTGAAGTTAACAATAACTATAGAGACAGTTGGTGACTGACCAACCTTTGTAACTTCTGTTATTGGTTCTCTAGCTGGAAGTTGGAACTGCAGTTAAGAGTGTTTTACAAAAAGATAAGTCACATCTGATTAGACTTCATGAAACTCCAATAGTATTTATACAGAAAGAAAACCAAATAGATAAAAGCAGGAAATAAACAGACATTTCATGGAAAGATATAGCTAGAGAAAAAAAGAGAGGGAAGGGAAGGGAAGGGAAGGGAAGGGAGGAAGGAAGGAATGAATTTTTATGACCAGTTTGAAGAACCTCCATTGAATTCATGGGACAGTTAAAACCAGATACTTACTTCCAAACAAGTCTTACAAACTTGGTTTAGAGTCAGAAAATCATGTGACATTTCCTTCCTTTGGGTTACGTTACAGCTTTAATTTTTGTTAGCTGTCCAGAATTGCATTTGTGAGATTGGTAACCATATCAGTGTATTTAAGCATATCAGGTAAAGCTCTTCTCTATGGCCCTTTTCCTTTGCTGAATTCAACTGCCCTCCATCCATCCTTGAGTCTGTGAAAAATAATACCTGGATGAAATTCCTTGTCCTCATTTCCAATCCCTATCCTTCCCCTGTTTCCCCTGTGCCAGGATCCTGTGGGGACCTGACTTCTGTCCAAGGAAATGGGTCACAATAGAGTTGACATATCTCGAGACTGCTTCTCATTCACATCAGACTAAGGGAAAAAGTCTAGTGCACTTCCAGATAAAGACACCTTACAATAACTCTGTCTCGTGTGGGCTGGTGGTTTTTATTTGTTTGTTTGTTCGTTTTTGTTCAATTTCTATGGCTTTCCATCTCGGTGAAGGACTCTGGGTGGCTTACAGTTCAAAAAATATATCAAGGCGAGAGGTTAAGGCTGTACTGGAGTGCTACTGGAATGGCTCTCTGGCTTTTCCCTACACAAAAATAGAACAAGATAAAATTTCCTGCCCTGAAGCGGAAGACCTACATTTTTCTGGCTGAGTTTTGATACACAAAGTAGCAATTGGAAAGGCAGTAATCTTATCATGCCTGTATTTTAACAGCGTGATTCATTTTTTAAAAATATCTTCTATAAGGAAATAGGACATTGTGTCCTAGAATGGGCCTGACAGCATTACTAGATAGTGTTAACATTGGCTTTTCTGCTTCTTATTAATTGCTACTTTTTCTCATATCTCTCCCCAACGGAATAACAGAGTTGAAAGGGACCTTGGAGGTCTTCTAATCCAACCCCCTGCTCAGGCAGGGAGCCCATTCAGACAAATGGTTGTCCAATCTCTTCTTAAAAACATCCAGTGTTGGAGCATTTACAACTTCTGGAAGAAAGTTGTTCCACTGATTAATTGTTCTAACTGTCAGGAAATTTCTCCTTGGTTCTAGGTTGCTTCTCTCCTTGATTAGTTTCCATCCACTGCTTCTTGTCCTGCCCTCAGGGGCTTTGGAGAGTAGCTTGACTCCCTCTTCTTGGTGTCAGCCCCCGAGATATTGGAAGACTGCTATCATGTCACTCCTAGTCCTTCTTTTCATTAAACTAGACACATTCAATTCCTGCAACCGTCCTTTATACGTTTTAGTCTCCAGTCCCCTAATCATCTTTGTTGCTCTTCTCTGCTCTTCTTTATAATTGCTTTTGAGAAGACCACCAATCTGTGATGGTATTCAGGCCAAGCCTGTTTTTCCTCATTCAGATTCTCACAGCCTCCAGGCATAGAGAGATAGCATCTCAACGTCATCTCCAGTTCTGTTCAGGATTAAAAAGGACAACTGAGTACCAACATATATTTGGAAACTATCATTTATTTTATACCTTTATCTGAATTCACCCAACTCACCCAATGAATTATGAGTAAACAAAGCATGATTTGAAATGATGTGTCAACCTTGTCTTGGGAATCAAGATACAAAAATTAATTAACCAAGATGCTTTATTGTTGAAGTTTCAAGGAAAATATTTTTTAGAAAGGTTTTTGAGATCCAAAGGGTACCTGAAATAAAAGGTCATGTTTAAATCATGTAATGTATATTCCATATTTCTTAACACTGGATCCCTTTGACTTTTCCCAAAGCAGTTAGTGAATGATAAAGCAAGCTTGGTGAGCTAATTAAGATATATGGTATAGCATAATGACAAATCCTGATCTCAGTTTGATCCATGGGAAATTATGTTAAAATTCATGAAGAATTCTAGTTGAGACGTTTTATCATGAGCTTGGATTTTTTAATCCCTCAGTTTGACTGTTTCCTTACAGGCATTTCATTACCCAACTAGGTAACATCATCAGTGCTGGTGAAGTGCTGCTCCAGCACTCACGATGTTACCTAGTTGGGTAATGAAACATCTTCAAGAAAACAACCAAGCTCAGGAGCACCAAGGACCCCTAATTTCAACCCTGTACTACAAATATTCTTCTTTATTGGTACTTTTTAATCCTTTCATCCTGAGATCAACACCTTAGTGTCTTGGGAAGGTGACCTCAACAATGACAGTGCTTGCCTATTGAATTGTGAAGGAAAACCCATTAGAACATTAAGGAATGTGATGTGTTTTCAAAAAGTTAATGCAAATTGGAGTAAATCTTAAATGAGAAAGTGTTTCCACTCATAAAGAACTTGCTCATCCTCTACTAATACAGGAACTGATACACAATCCAAAAGAAAGCTTTAACAAAGCTGGAAGCATCTGAGAATCGTTGCTACATTTCCTACAATTGTGAGATCACTTCCACACTATCCTTGTGGGAGGAAACTGTGATGAAAGCAGAGAATTTACCCCTGAGAGTAAAGGGAAGGTGTTGCAGAAGTTTAAATAAACATGACAGCCAATGTTAAAAGCTTTGCAGTTTCAAATAGGAGAGAGGTGAAGAGACACACCTGTTGGGACATGGATGGGATTTTGGAAACAAGAAAGAAACTTCCAAAGACAGGATCTGGAGCACTTCCAAGAGAAATCTTGGAAGTGATTTCAGCCCCGTGGGATGCAATTCTGGTTTCTTGGTATTGCTAAAGACAGAGTCTGTGACTCAGGATAAGACCGTTGAATCAGGCAGTTTGCAAAGAGGAAATGTCCCAATATTAAAACGGCTGAGCCAAGCACAGTTTCAGGAATACTGGTCAGAAAGGAAACTAAATACCTATTTCAAGAAGAAGGGCGAAAGAGCAGAGAAAACTGTGGTGGTGCGTAGCAGAATGGTCATTTGAAGGATGGAGGGATTCTATGGTTCAGAAGGTCTTGGGAGATTATTTTTGAAAAGTATTCATAGGGCTTTTCTCTCTCTCTCTCTCTCTCTCTCTCTCTCTCTCTCTCTCTCTCTCTGCTGTTATGAAAGTTCCTTTGGGTCAGGGGTGTCAAACTCAAGGCCCATGGGCTGGATCTGGCCTGCGGGGTGCTTAGATCTGGCCCCGCGGGCCCACCCTGGAAACAGCGAAGGACCAGCCCAAGGTGCCTCTGCCAGCAAAAACGGAGCCTGGACGGGCGGTGTACGGCCTCCACGGGCTCTGTTTTCGCTGGCAGAGGGCTGCAGGAGGCCGTGGTGGCCCAAAACGGAACCTCAAAGAGTGAAGTTGAGTTGGCCGTGCCCCCTAGCCATGCCCCCCCCCCAGCCCTCCATGAGGTCAAACACAACCAAGCGGATGCTTGTGATGTAGCAGTAGCTGCTGTTCTTATGCAAGAAGTTTCCATTCATTGCTTCTTGTTCTGTCTTCAGCTGCTTTGGAGAATAGCTTGACTCTCTCTTCTTTGTGGCAGCCCCAGAGATATTGGAACACTGCTATCATGTCACCCCTATTCCTTCTTTTTATTAAACTAGACATGCCCAATTCCTTAAAGCTTACAGTATTTTTTAAAAAAGAATTTACCCGAGATGTCTGGGCTGATGGTAGGGAGATATTATATTTTTGAAATATTTAATTACACACACCAAGGCTGAATGTATAAAGCAGACAAATACTGAAAGGTAATACCATGATTCTATCAAACAGTGGTTAGTTCACATGTTTTTCTTTGAATCTCAAGGTGACTAGGTATTTCAAAATAGTTAATTCATATAGAAACTGTGATCATTTCATATAGAAACTGGGTTATTTCTGCTTTCTGGTCTGACTTCTTCCCCTTTCTTTGGTGAATTGTTGAGAACCATTTCTGGGTTCACCCAGGGTAGAACAAATAAAGGTGCAATTTATGGCTGCTTTACAGCAAGTGGGACTTTTGGTAGCTCATATGTGACCTTTGGAGTAGACTGATTTGAACACGACTAGTTCCCTTTTCCTTCCTTACTGTGAGAAAACGCATTTGTTGTTCTTTTAACCATTTCACCATGCCCAACTCTTCATGACTTTCTAGGCAAGTGCTCTCTATGCTACTCTCTCAAGCACAAATTCTTTCAGGTGTTGGATGTTCACCTTTGATGGTACCAGATTTGATGGTATCAAGCCAGCCAGTTCTTTGCTTGCCCCTTCTTCTTCTTCCAGTAACCATTCCAAGCATCACTGCCTCCTCCAATGAATTCACATGCATAACATGGCCAAAATAAATCAGACGTAGTCTTATGGTGATGTTTCTGGTTTTAAACAATTTAGCACTTCTCTGTTGGTTGCTTTTCCTGTCCATGGTATACATAATAATTGATGCCACACCGGAGGTCAAAGGCCTCAATTCCTCTTCAATCAGCCGCTCTATTGCTCTAACTAACCTACTTTTATGGTTATTTTCCTTTCTTTACTATCCAAATGATAGAATGGCTGCCCTTTATTTACAATGGAGCACAACCTCACGTTCCCACAATTCTTTCATGATTTTGACTTTCCTGAGAAAATCCACCAAGAAGAAAGAAAGACGAGAATAAATAAGCACGAGGAGACCTGAGTCTCATTTGTTTTATGTAGCTTTTATTTTTTTTTATTCTGGAAATCGGCTACATATTTTGGATTTTATACTAATAAAGTAAGCTAATACAAAAATTTTGGCAACCAGACACGGAAGAGCTGAATTTGCCCCCCATAAAACTATCCTTGTTTGTTCAGAGTATACAGCAGAAGCTGAAGTTAACTTAAAGGAGAACAATAAAAACCATCTGGCATGTATAGAGGAATAGGAATGCCTTTGAGTTGTATACAATAAAAAAGCCAATTATTTCACAGGGTTTTGTGCATCATCCAGGTGCAGAGGTGTTGTTCGATATATGATTGTTTTAAGGTGCCAATATTATTTCAAGAAAGTCTAATTTTGCCTGCCTAGTAATTTATTAAGTGAGCCTCAAGTTCATTCACAACTTGTGAGGAATTTTTCACATTCCAGCTGACTTTCAATCTTTGAAAGATCTTTCAGTTTCCACTAAATTTATTTTAACAAAACACAATGGGATTCATATTTATGACAGTCACAGTGTCCTGAGGCAGTGGTGGGCTGCAGATTTTTTTAACAGCTGGTTCTCTGGCTGGGTAGGTGTGGCCGGTTGGTTCCTGTGACTGAGTGGGTGACGTCACTCATCACACCCAGCCCCGCCTCCCGGCCACTCGCCTCAAAGGCAGAGCTAGGATTCAGCCAGTGAAGGCTCATTCCACCCCTGGCTGGCTCTGCCCCCCCCATTTTCTGCCCTGTTTTCCGGCCATTTTTCAGGCCATTTTATGGGCCGTTTTCAGGTGATTTTTGGGCTGTTTTCAGGCGATTTTTGTGGCATTTTCAGGCTGTTTCTTGGGCTGTTTTCTGGCATTTTTGGGCTGTTTTCAGGTGGTTTTTGGGGCACTTCAGGCCATTTTTCAGGCCATTTTTCAGGCTATTTTGGGGACATTTTCAGGGTGTTTTTCGGGGTGTTTTCAGGTGATTTTTGGACCGTTTGCAGGCCATTTTTGGGCCGTTTTTTGAGCATTTTCAGGTGATTTTTGGTGCTTTTTTGGGCCATTTCAGGCCATTTTTGGGGCATTTTCAGGCTGTTTTTCAGGCTGTTTTCAGGGCATTTTGGGGGAGTTTTCAGGGCATTTTTTGGACTGTTTTCAGGGCATTTTCAGGTGATTTTTGGACTGTTTTCAGGTGATTTTGGGGCCATTTTCAGGACATTCTTTGGGCCGTTTTCAGAGTATTTTTGGGATATTTTCAGCTGATTTTTGGGCCATTTCAGGCCATTTTTCAGGCCATTCTTCAGGCTGTTTTGGGGGCATTTTCAGGGTGTTTTTCAGGCCGTTTTCAGGGCATTTTTGGGATATTTTCAGGTTGTTTTTCAGGCTGGGCATTTTTTCGGCTGTTTTCAGGGCATCTTTGGACTGTTTTCAGGTGATTTTGGGGCCATTTCAGGCCATTTTTCAGGCCATTTTTCAATGCAATTTTTGGGGCATTTTCAGGCTGTTTTTCGGACTGGGCATTTTTGGGCCGTTTACACGGCATTTTCGGGATGTTTTTAGGCTGTTTTTTGGGGCATTTTCAGGCGGTTTTTCAGGCGGTTTTCAGGGCATTTGGGGGAGTTTTCAGGGCACTTTCAGGACATTTTTCAGGACATTTTCAGGCCATTTTGGGGCCATTTTAGGTGATTTTTGGGCCATTTTCAGGGCATTTTTGGGCTGAAAACAGCCCAAAAAATGGCCTGAAAGCCCCCAAACCATGCCATTTTTGGACCTTTTTCGGGCCATTTTCAGGCTGGTCCAAAAACCAGGCCAAAAAATGGGCAGGGTCGGGGCCAGCCAGTGGTGGCATTTGCATGTTTGCCAAAGTGCTCCTAATCTTAACTACCGGTGTGCGCAGGCAGCAGCCCACCTCCGTCCTGGGGGTCACGTGATCCCCTTTTGCAACCTTCGGACAAGCACAGCCAACGGGGAAGCCAGATTCACCTCACAACCGTGTTACTAACTTAACAGCTGCAATCATTCGCTTAAGAATCGAGGCAAGGAAGGTCATAAAATGGGGTAAAACTCACTTAGCAACTGTCTCCTTTAGCAACAGATATTCTGGCCTCAGTTGCGGTTGTAAGTCAAGGACTACCTATGCTAATGGTCAAGGCAAATTGTTGTTGATAAAAGTCAACAGAATTGAAGGAGGTCTGGACTTTAGATCAATTTGTGGGCACGAAGGGACGCCAAGCTGATGACGCGCTTGACCCCTCCCTCAGGCTTCATTATTATTTAGCATATGATGAGAACCTGACAGAAGAGAAGTGAACATATATACAAAGTCTACATGATTATAAGTAAAATTTATACGGGGGTATTGGGGTGGCCTTATAACTGGATGTCCAATTCAGCTATCCAGGCAATCTCCTCCGGGTGTCAACCCTGAAGTGAACCTTGGCTGAGGCCATCATGGAGGCTTTAGGGTTGCCACACAACAGAGGGAGGGGAGGGGAATAGCTAGATGGGGTTTTGTCGCCAAAACAATAAAGTTTTCCTGTGGGAATGAAGGACATTCTCACAGGTGGCTGGCCAGAGGAGGAGCGAAGTAACCAAGCAACGGGCCAGCTCCTGGATTAGACGGTGTGACCGGTGACTTGGGGGAATGGGGAAACTTTTACTTTTTAATTAGGTGAAAACTGCAGGAACTTTCAGAGTCGGCTTTCACCAGCTGTGTCAATACGATGTATCCAATAAATTTGCCTGCCTCAGAGTTCTGCTTTCTATAAGTGAATAACACTTACTGACACTGGAGTTTCTTGGTGCAGATTTTCTAGGGAACCAGGAAACAGATGTCATGGGCAACCTTGCACAATATGTTTAATCAGTTTGCATATCAGCACCACAATCGCAACACGGAAAATCTTTCCATCCCCTCTGCTACAGGGCAGAGGCACTTCTTCCAGTATCACATCTAATTCTGTTCAATTTCAACCAGACAAAGCAAGGCAGGTCAAAACCAGGTGGTTTTGCAGAGGGATCACTAATGGTCAGGCCACAAGAAGGTACCATGGACCATTCCTTTCTCCAAGCATTCTCGGGGTTAAAGTAGGTAGATGTTAAATAAATTGTTGTTTTGCAAGCTGGCTTACAAGATTTCAATCTTGTGATGGGCTGCTCCTTGTCCTGATGAACAGGAACAGCCTTGTTCAGCATCTTTGACCACAGCTGAATGAGAACTTGTAATCTTCTAATGTGGGGCGGTAAGATATTACTAAGTATTGGTAAATGGTGCACCCTCCCTCAGGCTCAGCCTACACAAATCTAAATTTCATTTAGAAGATGCATTTTGTGATGAATGCCCAATAGTTCATTCTAATGGCTTTTCTCCAAAGTCTTCCATCCAATGCACTTACAACATTGTACCCAAAGAGAGTTTGAACACCTAGCTCTGGACAACAGTCTCACACATTATTCTGGTTTTATTAAATAAGGCACAATTTGCTGAATAAAAACCACATGCTGACGCAATATAAATTATGACCTGCAAATCACTATGCAAACCACACAACGCTAACCCCAAAGCGAACAAGCCCTGTAGGAATCCTGCCAGTGGTGAAAATGGAGCTTCTGCGGTGAAGAACTTTGCAGAAAGATCTACTGAGGTCCTGAGAAGTTGAGCTTCTTCAAGTTTCCTGCTTCACTTTGACCAACCTAGCAGAAAAGGACAGGGATTACAATTGGAAAATTGCTCAATTTTATTACCCAATCACCCAATCTCCACAGATAGTAAGTATTTGCACACCTACCTAGAAAATTCCTAACTGCTTCCTCCTGTTGATATCTCTCTTGAGCTGGCAAAGGTTACAAGGACCACAGAAAGTGACTGTGAGACAGTCTGTGCACATCGATCCCTAACGAGCGAAAAAAGAGAGAAATCAGAATCCTGAATCCAGTTCTATATTTTGAACTATGGTTTATTGTACACAATGTAAACACACCGAAAGCTGGCTCTGAGCAGTATTTATCTGGAGAGTTCTGTGCTCCCTGTCACAATCTTAATGTGACTGATGTTTCTCTGTGAAACCCACTAAAGACACAGTCCAACCTAATTAAACTTGACAGACCATAAGAGCAGCTGATGTGGGATATAATAGATACTGTACTTTGGAAAAGGTTTCAAGTCAACAAGTACCATAAACATAGCTGGACGATGGAGTGAGCAAGCTGGAACATGTTTGAAAGCTCTGAGATAAGCAAAGTACCACAGCAGAAAGCAACACCTAGCAAACCTTGGCAGATAGCAGAAAGACTGAGCAGACCTGGACTAGGTTGGCTGGAGACTGGTTGAGGAAGCCCAAACAACATCCCAGAAGTCTTGGACATTTAACAGAATAACAGAGTTGGATGGGACATTGGAGGTCTTCTAGTACAATCCCCTGCTCAAGTGGGAAACCCTATACAATTTCGGACAAATGGTTGTCCAATCTCTGGAAGGGAAGGGAAGGGAAGGGAAGGGAAGAGAAGAGAAGAGAAGAGAAGAGAAGAGAAGAGGAGAGAAGAGAAGAGAAGAGAAGAGAAGAGAAGAGAAGAGAAGAGAAGAGTTGGAAAAGATCTTGCAGATCTTCTAGTTCAACCCCCTGCTCAAGCAGGAGACCCTATATCATTCTGGACAAATGGCTGCCCAGTCTCTTCTTTAAAATCTCCAGTGGGAGATGACTACAACTAACTGTCAGGAAATTCCTCCTTAGTTCCAGGTTGCTTCTCTCCTGGATGAGTTTCCATCCATTGCTTCTTCTCCTGCCCTCAGGTGCTTTGGAGAATAGCTTGACTCCCTCCTCTTTGGGACAGCCCCTGAGATATTGGAAGACTGCTATCATGTCAACACCCACCCACCCCAGTCCTTCCCTTCATTACTCTAGAAGAAGGAGTATTAACTATGTTCACTGCGTTGAATTATAAAGTAATAAATAAAAGTTTGCAGACTGCAAAAAAAATTTTTTTCTAACGTTTAAACATTATTCTACTGCCAGCATGTTGTTTAAAATGAGATCTTCTCATTACGTGTGTTTCACACAGAGGGGGTTTGCTCATTAATAACTCATCTTGGCAACGAGAGTGCTTTGACTTTAAAATTTAATTGTAGTAACACCAAAGTAGATAACTCCAAGGACATTCTGTCACCCCTGTCCTTGAGAAGAGACAATCTAAGTAAACACCTGTACCTCCTTCAATGAGACAGTTTCCTGAAGAACCCTTAGAGATAAACTTGATTAACTCTATAAGTACCTTGCCAGATACTGAACAAGTGGGTATTATAAAAAAAAAAAGATTAGGTGATCTGAGAGAATTATTAGCAAAAACACATCAATCTGCTAAACCTATAAATCTTTCGTAAGGCCACACCTGGAATCCTGCATCCAGTTTTGGTCATCACATTACAAAAAATATGCTGAGATTTTTTTGGGGGGAAAAAAAGGTGCAGAGAAGAGCAGCTAAGATGATTAAAGGCCTGGAGACTAAAACATACGAAGAACGGTTGCAGGAACTGGGTATGTGGCTAGTCTAGAGAAAAAAAGGAGTGGGGTGGGGAGGCATGACAGCAATTTTCCAGTATTCCAGGGGCTGCCACAAAGAAGAGGAAAGGGGTCAGCTTATTTTTCCAAAGCACCCATGAAAGCAAGACAAGAAACAATGGTTGGAAACTAATCAAGGAGAGAAGCAACCTGGAATTAAGGAGAAACTTCCTAACAGTGAGGACAGTTAACCAATGGAACAGCTTGCCTTCAAAAGTTGTGGATGCTCTATCACTGGGGGGTTTTAAGAAGAGACTGGACAGCCACTTGTCTGAAATGGGATAGGATCTCCTGCTTGAGCAGGGGGCTGGACTAGAAGACCTCCCAGGTCCCTTCCAGCTCTATTCTATCGTTCTTCAAATATCAGGATCTACCTTATCTTCTTGGAAGCATCTCTGGAGGTTCTCAGTTATTCAGGTCATCCTTGCAGAGAATATAAATCCCTTCCATTCCCCATCACTTAGTTAGAACTTGGATGAGAAGTGAGACGTCTTAAAGAAAAACCAGGAAGTTCAGTTGCCTTTATGACAAAAAAATAAAATAAGCACCTTTGGGGCACTTCCTGGAAGCCCATGGTCTTGATAAGGCAGAGATCGTTCCTCCCACAGAGTAAACTTGGCCAGAAGAGCGCAAAGAGGGTTTTGGAGGGGGAAATAGATGAAGGGAGACCCTCCTTGACCTGAAATACATTTATTCATGTTGAGTCCTAAGGGAGTCCCAGCGGGTGTTTCGCCATCTTCTTTATTTTTGGTAGGTTTGTTTACACGATCCAAATGACAGAATTGCCCGACTCATTTTAGAACATCCACGGAGGGCTATTTACGACCGTCAAAATACACACGGGAGAAAATATTGCCTCTGTGAGATCGTTGCAAAATAAATGGAGTTGTTTTGTCCTGGTCTTGTCTTGGCCAGCAACGTTGAGTCCAGGGTAAAAGGAGCATCACAAGCCAAGATTGCGCTCCGATTTATGGCTGCTGAAATCTCCGAACGTCTGGTGCTTCGGAATAATGTTCAACCTGCTGCTTTTAGGTCCTTTTAAGACGTGTTTCTCTTCCAGCCCCTCACCCTGGGTCTGGTTTATTTTTAATTGTTGTGCCTGTGTGTGGCAGGGCTGTGGGCCGTTTCAGGAGGGGCCTCCCTTCCTTTGTTTAACCTCTGACCCGCGAAAGCAGCAGTGAATCAAAACCTCTGGAGGAGCCAAGGGGAAGAGGAAGTGCTTGGTTACCAATGAAATAGGAGAAAAACATGCCCCCGTCAATCCCCAGGTGGGATGCCAGTTTCTCGGTCCATCAGCTCCCGGCAGAGAAGGGTGTGAGGCTGCAGCCTCCTGCCCCTCCCGGTGCGCTGAAAAGGAGACTCGCAAATAAAACGGAGAAGGCAGAATTTGCCAGAGATATATGCTCCCCTCCCTGTCCTGCTTGCTTCTGCTCCGCTGGTAGAACTCAGATAGAAGAACTTAGAAGAGGAAGGAAGGAAGGAAGGAAGGAAGGAAGGAAGGAAGGAAGGAAGGAAGGAAGGAAGGAAGGAAGGAAGG
>JANHFL010006369.1:39411-73846 GCA_032468155.1 Oxyrhabdium leporinum | reverse complement strand
TTATATTTCCCAGCATTCCATCCATGCTCTCTATTCGGTTCATAATTTCCTTAAAATGTCTTGTCATTGTCTCCTTAAACTTTGACCTGCCAATGCCATCTTTTCCCAAATTCCACTCCTTTCTCCTTAATGAAGCGTCTCGTTAAATTTTATTGTGTCCCTTTTTTGTCCAATAAACCAAAGACCATATATTCAAAACTGTAGTCACTTTTCAAAAGGTTCAATATTCTTAGTTCGACCTGTTTTTTCCGTATAGTCCCATAGATTTTCCAGAACCTCCTTAGGTCCCTCTATAAATTCAGTCTTGTATTGTAATCTTCAGGGGTCGTTTTAATGATAATATAAATTCCCAGTAATCGAATAATTCCAAGATTTTGGGAATGTGTTATTCTTCCTTTTGTCAGCAGGTAGCATTCTTAGATTAGATTTCAATATTAACCGGTCTTTCCATTTTCCCACAATGTAAAAATAACATTGATTTTTTAAATCAATAATTCCAGCACCTCAAAAAGTTGAAAGTCCAATTTTCTATATTTTAACGATTTTCCTGCCTTTCCCCCTTAAGTGCTAGGCACTGCTATCTTTAAAAATAGTTGTGAGTCTCTCTTTTTCTGGATATTCTTTTGGGGTTGTAATTTGAATCAAAAGAATTCTTCTCACCCAGTTCAGACACTGTTCACCAAAGTCCGCTCCTGCACTGTGCTTAGATGGTCATCCACCATCCTAGCTTCATGGCAGCCATCTTCTCGTCGTGGCATAGAGGGAAAAAGCCCTGGGGCTCAGCAGGAGAGTTGCTATCTCTCCTGCTACTTCTCAGGGCGCCCCTCCTTAGCTTCTCCATCCCTACAGGGTGGCTTTGGCTCCTTTCAGAGCCCATAAACAGGGAGAAAACCAGCACGGAACAGAGGACTCCGTTCCCTTTGACTGGTAACGCTGGGAGGCTCCACCCCTTCCAACAAACCTCCACTCTCAAAGATGGTATTATTTCATCTTAAGCTCTGTAATAATTCCTGTTTCCTAATATAGTTAAATGAACTACCACTCCAATCTCTCTAGTGTTTCTTCAGATCACAACTTCCATGTTCATAAAGTTGAAATAAGTCAGGTCAGGACATATAGGTTTTTCCTCCGTGCAATATTATTTGATGCACTAAATCCGTTCCAGTCTTTGGTTAAAGTTACTTTGGTGATTCATTTGAAAATTTAATGGTTTATTTCTTTTTGCAAAGATATCATAAAGTTTTATATTTCACTTAGTTGAGCCTGAGGTGGTTTACAGTAATATATAAATAAAATACAGCTTATGCCACAAAAAGAACTAGTGTGCATCGTAAGCATTCAATTTCTCTAGAAAATAATAAAGTCTTAACATTTTTCTGAAAAACAGGTAGTTAGGGATATTTCCTAACTTAGGAGAAAGTATAGAAGATTTCAGGGCTTGGGGCCACCAAGAAGACATTTGGTGATTTCCCATCTTCATCACTTCACATGAGGCCAGGACCTTCAATTTAGTTTCTTTTAAATAATGCATAAGATGAGCCAAATCATCTTGGGGATATAATGTTGAATGAACTTTTTTTGTTGATAGAAGGAATTACATTAAAACATGTTCTTAGTCCCTGCTGATTGCTCTGTGTCCTCAGTGTGTGTGATTTTGTATGGAAGAATGGATTCAAGAATTACAGGTCGTTAGTATCATTCAAAAAGTGCATTTAGAGGTGTTACTCGGTGCTCTTTCATTCTTGTATGAAGGGTGAGATTTATTTTGGCTTTAAGGATGTATTGACCATTTGGGATTTCATCTGCAATATATACCCTCATCATATCATATATGAGAATAGTTTTCGTGCTATCCTCTTATAGGGATTATCTGGGGTTGTTCCCTGGAAATAGTAAGGTAAGCCCTGTATGTGATGAGGTCTCACAGACTGCAACTGGCCTCCCTGTTGTAAATTCTGCAGTTTCTTGAATAGCGGATGTAACACTAGCAAACTCTCTCTTAGTCTTCCATGATGTGTCTTTTCTCTCATCAGTTTTGTTGTTGCATGGGCATATTAACCAGCAACATAACATAGTTTAATGTGGTGGAGATGCCATATTATCTTTTGGTTTTCCTAGTTGTGCTATCACAATGTAGTCCTACATCAATACAACAGGAGTATGCAAGGTGTCCCTGCTAATGTAATGCACTAACAGATTAGAGTATACAATTCAGATCATTATAACTATATGTAGAGAATTAAAAACACTTATAAAATTCTTTTAGGCATATAGGGGGTGATTTCTGAGTTAACACATTATTTTTACTACTTAGGTGATACAGACACTGCAAAGACCTCTGATGATATTAGTCTGAGTCTTGGTCACAGTTCTAGTCTTTGTAAAGAAGGGAGTGAAGAGCAAGGTATGTGTGTCTTGTTCAACCTGTTATGTGTTATATCCATGAATACTTTTTTAATAAAATAAATAATGACTGTCTTAATTTTGTGTTTGTAAAATAATAGTCATTTAACTGTAGCTTGCTGTATTAACTGATCGTTTTATCTGTTATATAATCAAGCCTAAAGTTATGGTGATTACATCTGAAGTCTTTTGCTATGCTAAAGTCCTTTAATTTTTTTCTAGCAAACCTCAGAGGGGGTTAGATGTATCATAAGTATTTTTCTCTGTGGATTCATATGTTAGTGATATGAATCTTAATGAAAGTAGCTTGCAAACAGTTATAGATTTTTTTTTTAAAAAAAGACTTTTCTACAACAAACTTGATGAAGTGATTTTCACAGATATCCATATGTTATATTTTGCATGCTTCCAGATCTGCAGTCAAGTGAGCTAATGCACTTAGCATAATATTTATGCAATATTAATGACTTGTTTTTGGTATCTGGACTTCATCAAAAAGTTAACTTATTGTAATTATCGAAACTGATTGCTTAAAATATTTTTTTATTCACATTATTTTATTATTTAACTATGGGAGCATGATGGCTCGGTGGTTAAAGATGCTGAGCTTGTCAGCTGGAATGTTGACAGCCCAGGTTCAACACCCGAGTGCCAAATGAGGGGGTAAGCTCCTCTTGTTTTCTCAGCTCCTGCTCTTGATAAGTAAGGGACTGCATTTTCAATTTCCCTCATACACCTATGACCCCCATCTCTGCCCTTTTGACTGCTGCCCACCAAGCTGGGCACTGTAGCTCAGGGCAGCTTGGTTCATCACGACTCTGTGGCTGTAGGAAGGGCATAGATGGGGAAAGATAGGTGGTTGGGGGGACTTGCAATATTTTTGTGGTTATCATTGCAGGCAGGCCCCCAAGCACCCAGAATTTGATCATGTGACCACAGGGATGCTACAACAGCTGTAACCTGGAGACTGGTCATAAATCCCTTCAATCATCTACTGTAACTTAGAATGGTCACTGAATTAATGGTTGTAAGCTAAGAACTACCTATACATTGTAAAATACTTATTCTACCTCTTTTTGGTCCTTGCATTAATTCCATATATAATAGTTGTCTTGGTTATCATTGTTTAGGATTTTGGTAGACTGATATTCTCATGCATAGATTTGCTGAATAATGAATAACTAAGAAAATGATAAGGATTGTGGATTTTAGTCGTATTTGTTAGAGCAGATTCTGTATTCACAAGTTAGCTGAAAAAGAAATCTAGAATAAAAGATATTTTACAGCAGTGAGAGTAATATGCAAAATTCTTAATTTTGTTTCATTTTTAAAAAAAAACACAGATTTGACAACTGATCGGAAGACTTTTCATCTGGTCTCCGTTGATTCCTTTGTATCCATTCAGCCCTCATTGTCAACTGCACAGGAGTTATCAAGAGACAGTATTGATAAAGTGTGCCTTCCTAATCAGCATATAGACCCTTCTGTGTCTAATGCATGTGACACTGAAATGGCTTCTCTTGTCCCTTTGCATTCGCACTCCTACAGGAAAGATCATAGACCACGAGGTGTGCCAAGGACTTCTAGTTCAGCTGTCGCATTTCCAGATGTATCATTAAATGACTTTCCTCTCTATCAGCAAAGGCGGGGTCTGGATACTGTCAGTGAGTTAGAAGCTTGCAAGCCTCGAACAGGATCCAAAGAATCATTAACTGAGAACTCATGTATTTCTGGTGTATTTCAACTAGATGATATTCTAAAATGTAGCAGTCCGCAGCTGCTAGTCAAATGCAGCAAGAGTAAATCTCTACAAGCAGATAAAAGTGTGGATAGCCTGAGAAGCCTGAGTACAAGAAGTAGTGGCTCAACAGAGAGTTATTGTAGTGGGACTGACCGTGACACCATCAGTACTGTCAGCAGCTATAAAAGTGAGCAGACAAGTTCTACTCATATAGAAAGCATGTTGTCGGACCACGAGGTGTCACCGAAAGAAGAGAAAAAAAGCAGCAAGAAAAAAGACTATGCTGTTGATTCTGAGGACTGTCATATTGCTACTAACAAAAAGATGAGCAAGGAAAGAACTATAGTTCAAAGTAACACCAGCGGTTGCATTCAAATAGAAGAATGCCTGAATGCATCAGAGGAGATGCACAATCAGAGGGCCCTTAGTACCTCTGCTTCAGAAGAAGCAAATAAGAATCCTCATGCTAATGAACTAACCACACAAGCAGAACAGTCTCCCGGAAACCCTACTGTGAAAAGAGATGAACATAAAGAGAAATCTTCCGTGGTTGACTCAAGAACTTGTAAGGAAATGGTAGAAAAGCAGAAGGAGGGGGATGTGCGTCCCAAATCATGTAGCTTAATCCATCGGACAGCTTCAGCTCAAAAATCCAGCAGGAGAAGGACAGGGAAAAAACGGGCGAGTAGTTTTGACACAAGTCGACACAAAGAGTATATTTCCTTCCGAGGGGTATCTGCTACCAAGCCCCACAGTGCAGGTTTTTGCCATGATGAAGACTCAAGTGATCAAAGTGATTTGAGCCGAACTTCAAGTATGCAGTCAGCCCACCAGTTCAGCAGCGATAGCTCTTCCAGCACAACTTCTCATTCATGCCAGTCTCCTGAAGGAAAATTTAATGCCCTAAAGACAAAATATATTGCCAAAGAGAGAGGCACAGACTTGGAAAATTCTTACAAAATTCACTTGGGCACTGATGCGGTTGTCAAAAAGCATTCAACCCGACAGACTCACAGTACAAACAGTGCCAAGAGTCGTACCAGGGTATTAAGCTTGGATAGTGGTGCAGTAGCCTGTTTGAATGATCCAAATCTAATGATGCCAGATACAATAAAACAACTAACAACTTCTAAATCTGACTTAGAGGCCAAAGAGGGAGAGGTGCTTGATGAGCTATCTCTGTTGGGAAGGGCTTCACAACTAGAATCAGTCACTCGCTCTAGAAATAGCTTACCAAACCAGCCTATGTTTACTGAAAGAGAAGATCAGGAGAAGGGAAGCATTGGTAAGTAACTGGAATACCTAGATGTAGCGCTGCCTATCGGTGTGATTGTTCTCTACATAGTCTACATTGGCTTATAAGAAATTTCAACTTCTTGCAGGTCATCTATATTTTGGGTGTTTTACATTTTGAGATCATTTTATGCTAATGCTATTCTGAGTTCAATTAGCATTAAATAGTAAATAGTACGGCATTACTATTGCTAATATTGGATCCCTCAACACGAACTAAGACAGGTTGAACAAATACAAACTGCAGAATTGTTGAGGTCAGTTGGACACACTGGAATGTTGAAAATGTATTGATGCTTTCACAAAATGGATGTCTTGGCAGGCCTTATCACAAAAACCCATTTGTCAAAAGACAAACTGGTGAAGTTGTTCCCGGCTATCAAACTACCCTACTACCTCAGGTTATCATTTATTTTCTGATCCAGTGAGCACACTTCCAAATAAAAAAATTAGTTAAAGCTATCAATTGTATTAATTTTCTAAGAATTGCTGTGATTATGTAAATGAGAACAACGTTACAGACTAAGTGCCAGCCAATTACAGCCTAGTAGTGCCAAATACATCTATTTTAAAAAGCCAGGCAGGAGCGGCAACCTGACAGGTGCTCAGTGAGGTATCTGTAGACATATTGATACCTAAATGTATGGTGCTTTGTATTTGTCGTCTAGTAAAATACTTACTTTTATCATGTTTCATCTGTAATAATGAGATAAAGTTGAACATACTTCCATTCTACTTCTTAAAGCTCTTAAATATGTGTAACATCTTCCCTTTCAAGTTTTTCTGTTGCATCTCTTTGTGCTATTGTCATGACTGAACAAAGCACAGATTTCTTTTCTTTTGTAGTGTGGTACCATCTGGCCTTTTTGTGAGTCCCATAAGTTAACTCTTGATATGTGTGTGGTTTCTTCAATATAACAATTCCTATATTGCTTTCATAATCACCAAATATTCCAGTGGAACATGGTTGCAATGTATATTTTAATGCTGAATTAGTGCAAATATTAAATGTATTAATTTCTTCTAAAGTATTTTCCAATATATATTTTTTGCAGTAGATTTAAGATCCATGTTTGTTTCTTGAGGACAATGAAACCAGCTCTTTGCCCTCTCAGTATATTGGCCAATGCTTCTGAAGATCAAGGAGATTTTTCTTTTCCTAAAATGGCTCTCTTTAAGCACATAGGGGTAGTTAGTTATTTAGCTTGATAGGTCTATTCAGGTTCTAATTTAGGTCATTTTAAATATACTTGACAGTCAACAAAATTGAAGTCTGTTCGTTCAGATAGTCCTCGACTTACAACAGTTCGCTTAGTGACCATTCAAAGTTACAACGGCACTGAAAAAAGTGACTTCTGACCATTTTTCACACTTAAGATCCTTGCAGCATCCCCATGGCCATGTGATTTACATTTGGATGCTTGACAGCTGACTCACATTTATGACGGTTGCAGTATCCCTGGATCACCTGATTATCTTTTGTATCTTTCTGACAAGCAAAGTCAATGGGGAAACCAGGTTCACTTAACAACCGTGTTACTAATTTAACAGCTGCGGTGATTCACTTAACAAATGTGGCAAGAAAAATTGTAAAATGGGGCAAAATTCACTTTAAAAATCTTTCACTTAGCAACATAACTTTTGGGGTGGATTGTTGTCGTAAGTTGAGGACTACCTGTAGTAGCAACGTATCACAAACACATTAGCATGTTCCAGCTTAGAAACCTGAACTTTCATATAAATTTACCAATGATCAAAACACAACTTAGTACAATAGCATGGCAGAAAGAAAAGCATTTCCAATTGACGGTTCTGGTTTGTAAGCATTTCCTCACTAGTATCTTGTATGTTTTTAAGAATAAATAGTGCCAGCGAATATAACGTATAACTGTAGCTTATACGTTATATCTATATCATGACTATATTATAATATGCTCTTCTATTGGTATAACTTGACCAATTAATATAGCTGTTAATAGAAATCCCAAGGGAAAGGGTTTCTGATAACTTATATTGACTGGCTGTTTGAGTTTAATTAGCATAACATGTTTATATATATACTGTATGTATATATTTGTGTGTGTGCGTGACTTCTTATATATTTGAATTTTATCCTTACCAAATTAGTTGATGCTTCATATTTAAAGTATTTGCAGTTAAATGGGAAGGCAATCGCTATGAAATATTTTTAATAATTCGACAAAATATAAGTATAAACTAGCATGATCACAATCAGTGATGCAGAAAGGCTTATTTTTTATTTTAATTTTATCATAAAGAGATATAGCAAATAGAAATGTTAACAGCCTTTGCAATACAGTTTGATTAGTTGTATTGCGGATTGAAATGTCTTGGACTAGAAGGATATCATGATTCCCAAGTCTTTACATTACCTAAAAATTAACGTTGTTTTCTTTGTAGACAGTCATATAATAGTAGTGTCCAGACTTGTTTGTTAGTCCTTAGCATCATTTAAAAAAAATAAAAATAAAAATAAAATAAAATGTACCTGTTCATTTTTAAGAAATAACCACAGACCAATTTTATTGTTGGAATGCAGTGCTTTCTAAGCTTTTTCAGAACTAAGAAATTGCTATTCTAGCAATTATCGGAATTGATAATGCAAAGAGGCTGAATTTAAAGTAGCATTTTTCTGCATTTACGATATATTTGTTTCCTTCTCATATCTTAATTATGAAGAGTACTACACAGTTGTTTCTGTGTTCATCTAATTAATAAAATATCAACTTCAATTTGATCCTCCAATTTCCATTTTTTTGCTGATTGGATCCAAACGTAACAGTGCTAACAGGCCAAGTTAGGTTATGGAGAATACTGTGCTGTTTTGTGTGGCTTTTTCCATCATGAGTCAATGAGGGCTTGTCAAGTGTAACTTGAGCTTATTATTGTTAGCAAACACGCTAACCAGATCTAGGTTGCTTTAAAACTGAAATAGCTGGGAGATGAAATCTCCATGCTTTCATGAGATTCGTGATATGCATGATGAACTCATCAGATTGTGATAGTCATGATTAGCAACTGGCACAATATTAAGTTTACTTCAGCTTCCCTTGATATAAATTCTCAGAAAGAAAGCTTTTTTCATCCAATGTTGACATTATTCACTAGCTGACTAATAGGTTCATTGTTTATGGTTACCCATACTAAACTTTCTTATGAGAGGAAAGCTAATAGGTTCATTGTTTATGGTTAGCCATACTAAGCTTTCTTATGAGAGGAAAGCAGTCAATAATTCTACTTTCAGAAGTGAAGAAAGTTGTAATGCACATTTTTGCAAATATTAACAGTTATAGTATTCTCAGTGGTGAGGTTTCATAATAAACCTGTAAGTTGCAAAGGCTCCAGAACTGGCCTGGTTTAGAATTTTGTGGTGTAGTTTTTATGACAACGGTTGGACATAATTCATTACAATACTAGCACTGATATTTATACGATAGGAAGAATTGTGTTGCCCCACCCTCATTTATTTTTTACTATAAAGTAACATATGTTCACTGGGAATATAGTAACAGAGTTAAATGATTTTTTTCTGTCATTCCAAGAGAAGTTTCAATCATCTTAAATTCAAAATAATTTTCCTTTTGGGTAAATATTGTAATTTATCCTCTGTCTGTTAAGAACTGTAAAGTAATGGTTATATTAGCTTATTTTATATAAACAATCTGTCATTCATACTTCATAGAAGCAAACTTTAGGAATTAATTGCTGCAATTTAAATTTAGATCAAAATGTAAGATACAAGAGTTACTTTATGTTCTTTTGTAACTTTCTGGAGCCCAGTTACAAATGTGAAACATTGTAGGAGGTTGAATAAGAGAAGTATATGCAGCGGTATTCTCAGAAGAAAAGAGATTCAGATTTTATATCCCTGTAGTACTTAGCATACAAATTCAAATCTCCTATTATCCTGTCAGCTTTAGCAATATTTTTTGCAGGGTAATAACTACTCTGGTTTATTTGCAAGGCTTAGTTACATTGTTTCCAATACTTGCTCCGCTTGTAATGGAACTTCCATATTCTTCATTACTTTCCAAATTGTAAATGTTGTTCTTGGTTCTATTTGCAACGTAGATGTCAACTGGTTGGTATATTTAAATTCAAGGGCTGGAAAAAATATGAGTGTGTTCATGGACTGAAGAAAAGAAGCAAATATAAGGTATATAAGAAACAATATAAGATAGCACTATTTTAAAATAATGTAGCATTATGAAATTCATTCTTTCCTTGGCTGTGAAAAAAATGATTTTCTGGATACAATGCCAGTTTAGTTTATGCTCAACATTGGAAAAAATAAAACCAACTAAAGTTGCTTTTTTAAATAGGCTTTTTTTCTTTGTACCTTGTATGTTACTTGTATAATACATTGAGAAGATGCTTTGCCAGTAATGTTTTTTGATATCTTGGAATTCAGCTTTTAAAATCTATAATTTTCTCTTTTTACCCCTTTATATCTGCCCCCCCCCTCCATGGTTGTTTTAAAACAATAGCTTCACATTAATATCAGATTGCTATTTCCTTTGAAAAAAATATTAAGACTCGGAAATAATTCAACAAAGGGCCTTCATGAACAATTTACTTAAATCTGGAAAAAAATCACCTGTTTGAATTTTGAAATATTTATAAGATTTAGTTAAGATTCATGAATATGATTGAAAAAGCCAGGAATTAAATATGATATAATTGTTATATCATCTATTTTGAGAAGACATAAAAATTGTTATGTGGGATTAAGATTTTATATATACACACATACACGTTTGCCAATAAAATGTGATGATCTATTTTGAGAAGACATACTCTTATCTAAAAGAAGGCTATATAATTTATACAAACCTATCCATTACATGTTTTCTGTCCAAAGGAATGAGAAGAAAATAGTAGCATAATGAGTGTGTGCCTCAAGGTATTATCTGGATACATTTTCACTTCTGTTCTATTTAAAATGATTTAGAATGGTTGTTGCCACTCATACCTAGGTAAACTGTAAATACTGAACAGTAGTGGCAATTCCTGTCTAGTCCAGGTGGTTGATAATTAGGATTGGGAGGGGCCTTGGAACTACCGTACCATTGTGATACTTGCATAATTTAGGACAATTTTGATAATTCTCTGGGGTATTTTATTCCCATTGTTTTTGTTTGCATCAGTAGCATGTATTTTCCAAAATACAAAGTGTAAGTGTCAGTAGCTCTTTTTATTGGTGGGATATTGCCTGCAAACAACCCTTCTGTTTCACAAAATGATTAATTCCTTATGGTAGCTTATGTTTAGTTCTACACTAAACTTCTGCAAACTTGGGCATATAGTACATAGTTTTAGCTTAGTCAGAAGAGGAGTCTTTAGATGACATATCTATTTTATGAAGAATGGAACATGATTTCTAAGAAGCGCCATTCTGATTGCTTGTAGGAGAAGCCAGCTATGTACAGTGCATTAGAAGTATGTGCTCTTTTTAAACTGAAGATGTTTATGTATGGCTTAGAGCCATGATGGCGAACCTATGGCACGTGTGCCAGAAGTGGCACAGAAAGCCATCTTTCCGGGCACGCCAGCCGTTGCTCTTCCAGGTTCCAGTGCGCTTATGCACGCCAGCCAGCTGATCTTCACGCACGTGGGAATGTCGGAAACCGGAAGAGCAGCTCCCCGGCCTGCATGTGCTTGTTGGCCAGCTGGTCTTCGTGCGCACATGCACGTTAGAAACTGGAAGACCAGGTGGCTGGCGTGCATGTGCATGCCGGGAAACTGAGCTTCTGGTTTCCGGCACTCCCGCACAGGGTGTCAATGAGCTGCTCTTCTGGTTTCTGGCACGTATGCATGCTCCCGTTTCGGCACTTGGTGCCAGAAAGGTTCGCCACCACTGGCTTAGAGTGATGACAAATTCATAGCTAACCATGTATCCCAAGTGCAATGGCTTGTTCAACAAACTATTGAGTGCCATTCTGTCTAAATCAAGCTGTGTTTTTCATTTTTTATGAATGTAGGCAGTGTCTAAAAATTCAGTGTAAGTAGAACAAGCCTCAGATCCCATTTCTCCAAACTAATCAACACCCTCAGAGACTTGTGCTCTCCACCACTGAAAGCCATTAAGATATAATGATTAAAATATTGGACTGGGATTGGAGGTGACCCAGTTCAGTTCTTCATGACCTAATCTATTTTTGTTTTAGTTTTAAGGATAAAATTGGTGTAGTGGTGAAAATAAGGTATGTACATTGCCTTGAGCTGTTGCAGAAAAACAGAATAATAAAACTGAATTCTAGAATGTAGATGTCTGTAGTACTCAGTAGTATCTGAATTAAAAGATTAATACTGAACTTTGACTTGGTAACAATTGAACTAGTCTTGTATTTTTATTCTTCTCCTCCCATGATTGGGCACAGCCTTCAGTAAAGAAATTGCATTGGTCTGATGAGAGTGGCCTTTGCTTCTGAACATCACTTCTTTCAACGTAGAATTCAGTAGGGGTTTCAAAAGTAATATTTATTTCAATTTATACAGCTGTAAATGCTGTTAAAAGTGGAATATAAGTGCTATTATTGTTAAAATGTGTTTGAGAAGGCAGGTAAATTCTAAAGCCAAAGTAAATACAGCTATTTCAGTATAATTACATACTAAAAAGTGTGATTCCCCTCTTCTGAATCTGTCAGAATCAGCTAACAGAAGTCTTATAACTCTGGTTCCAAGGAAGGCAAGAAAGCTATTTTCAGAAACATCCAACAGCAACATTTTAGAACCCAGTTACTTGAACTTCCTATTCTTCACTCCTCCCCAAGGATCCTCATGGGGTTTCTACAAGTCTCTGTCCTTAAAGAAGATATTTTTAGATTCAGTGTACAATGTTTAAATTAATTATTTGAAATACATTTTCCAAATATATGCCATATATTTCTAGGACAGGCATGCTTGCTAATTTGTTGCTAGAAAACAGTTCTGAAATATTTGGGAAACTTGAAAGAACAGGTTAAGGATAGAATGTCCTGGGAAAAAAATCATTCTTTGTGTGATTGCTAGAAATTAGTTGAACATGATTTGATGGCACATAACAAAAACAAAATAACATCAGGGAGTTCACATATTCTTTTTCATATCATAATTACATTTATTGAGAGGCAAAAGAGCAACCGAGATTTTTTTTCCCTTACATTTTGTACTTCTAGACAAACTAAAAGCTAGGTTCAAAGAAACATGAAATGTATTTGATGGAATCAAGGGAGATTTAAGGTTGCCCCTCCTCACGACCCCATTCTTACCCAGCAATTTGAATTTTATTGTATAACTTTTTAAGAAAGCTTTGTTGGGTCCATTTAAAAAATAACTATCAACTGTTATTTAATTTAGATTTTATTTGAAATTAATATATATTTTCAATGGATGCTTACAACCATTGATTTTGTGGAATCAAGTTATTATTTTTTTAAATTGACTTAAACACTCTGTTTGAAATAAGAAAATCTTAGCTGGATACTTGTTAAGTTGACCATTCCATACTCATAGTTTTTATTTGGCAGTGAACTAAAATGATCCACTGATTTGCAGGAGAAAGAACAATTTGTGGGAATAGCATTGGATGGTGTAAACATTATTGGTCTGAGGTTCAATTTGACTTGGTCTGTCTTGATGCAGCAGCACAAGCCAATGAGGAAGCAGTCACAGTTCGGCGTGAACGCAGCACATTTAGGCGTCAGGCAGTACGGCGCCGTCACAATGCAGGGAGTAACCTTACCCCTCCTTCATTGCTCATCGGCTCTCCCCTCAGGTATGGTTTTTGTGTTCCACCGTATCTAACATGCATGCAGCTGATCACTGCTCCCAACTCCCAATGGTGTTGTAGGCATGCTTTGTTCTGCCTTTTCTCTTTACCCCCACCAATCAAACTCCTTAAGCTGTTACTGCATGCATTTGTGATACTTTTTCAATTGTGCATGTATACACTAGGTTGTTCATTATTTTGTCCATCTTTTCAAAATGATTAGTCTAGTGAAAGTTGTCTAAGACAGCCAGAATGCTAACAAACTGATCTAAAATTAGCTCTTTCATTTAAGTTTCTATTTTTTTTCAATGAATTACTTTTTCTACAAATATTAAATGTAGAAATTACTTTAAATAATTCATGAGCTATCAGTTAAGGTGATTAAATCAATGCAGAGAAAAACCAAAATATATTAAAGCAGTCTAATATTTTTGGAGATTATTAATATATTCACCTCCATCTAGCCTTTAAATATAACCTATATCAGATTTTAAAAATCTTAAATCCATATTTCTGCTTTAAAATCTGTTAGCTATTATATTTAATAAGCAATTAAATAATAATAAAACTTAATTGTAGTACAGATCTCATGAAAATATTTTCTATTGTAAAATCTGAAATAAGTATTAGTTCTGATTGTGAAGCACTGCTATAACTTCAATATTTGTATATCTCACAGTTACATATTTTCTCTTGTATATGCTACTGAATATACATAAAAGGCAAGTGTCAAGAGAAAAAAAATACTGGTGCAGTGTTGGAAAAATATCTAAATTCTAAAGCATCACTTGAGGTGTTTCAGTTATTTATAAATACATCTATTTTTCAACCTGGAAACCAGTTTGTTAGATTGAATGCCGATAGATAACCAGAGCATTCCTCACTTAATAGTTACTTCTGGACATCCCCTTTAAGTTATTCCTGAGAATTGAATAGTCTCTGTAATATTGTGTGATAGGCTGGCAATGAAATGGGGGAATCTGGAAAATTTAGCAATGCTATTATATTCTTGTAAAACATAAACATAGAATTTGGGGGGATTGAGAACTGCATGACACACTTGTAGATTATGTAGTTGGAATTAAGGGGAATTAAGCATGATCAAAACAGAACACTGACATATCTAACAATGTTTTTTTTTATACTCCATCAACTTTAGGTTGTAAGTTTATTTGTACTTTCCCACTTTGTCTATCAAATTTAATTTTAACCAATTGTGGAAAACTAGAGGCATCTAAGGAAAAAGGGTAGGATTAACTATACAGAATGCTTTGGGAAGACATTACATATGGTTCCAATAGAATATAATAAGTATCTCAAAGTTGAACTAAAGTGTCCTTGGTGCTCTCTGAGTTTGGTTGTTTGCAGACATTTCATTACCTGACTAAGTAGCATCAGTATTAGTGCATGCGGAGCTTCCCTACCAGTGTGATGGGGGTGTGGTTTTCTCCTTGGTAGTTTCTTGATTAGGCATTGTTTTCTACTTAATTGTTTTTCTGATGTTAATTCCTGCTTACCTGGTGTTTTTGCTACAAAGAATATGTTTTAATCTTTTTGTTTCCTTAGCTTTTTCTTTCTTTCTTTCTTGAATGGTATTTTGTTTGTATTTATTTGTAAGTGTGTTTTGTCTCTATGTGTCTATTGATAGTTGATTTGTCTGAATGCGAACTTTCAAGGAATTTCCCAGTGTTGTTGAATTTGGCTTGGTGTAGAATGCTCCCAATTGAAAATATGATTAATTCTGTCTGTTAGTGTAATTATGAGATTAAGTTTTTATCTTGTCTTCTAATTGCTAGTTGGTGCATTCTCCTAGTCTTCTGCCTGTCTGTTCTTGTTATAGTCCTTATACTATATGTTGTAGATGGCTCCTGTTTTTGGAGTCTTTGGGCTAATGTCTTGGGCTAATGGGTCTTTTGGTTTACTTAAGATTTTGGGGGGCTTTAATTGGTTTGTGTGCTACGGTGATATTGTGTAGATCCAGAACTAGCAAAAGAATCCACCACTTTCAGGTTTTATAGCAGAGACTATATAATGCAGTATCTAGAAACTAGCACTCCCACATGTACAACCAAACGTAGACAGCACCTTTGTCATAATAAAAAAGGAACAACTAGAGAAGACACATGAAACAATCAACAACATCTTCAAAGGAATAAAATTCACGAGGGAAGAAGAAAACAACACACTATATAGTGTGGATATCGTCATCAGCAGAGGAAATAATGGCAAATTAGAAGCACAACTCTATTAAAAAACAACCCACATTAACAAAGTAACACTACCAAATCCCTCAATAGTAGCTGGCTAAGCATTATTCAGATGAGTATAAACACACTGCAGCAATACACAACTCCAGAAAAAGGAAACCCATATCACTTCATCCAGTGAAATGTATACTTTTTTAACTTTATCAAGTCCATGGTTACTCGACCCATTGCAGCACAACCTACACAAGTGATGAAAGGATAACACTGCAGTGCATCAAAAAATCTCAGAAACAACCAAACAGATTATTACAACCACATGGCATACCATAACACACAAACCTACTGAAGTTCTCCAAATCATTCTAAACCAAAAGAGCCAGTAGTCCAAGAAGAAAAAGTAGGATCAATCTAAGAAGAAAAAGTAGGATGTATCTATCTACAACATACAGTGCATGGATTGTAACAACTGTTATGTAGGACAGACAGGCAGAAGACTAGTAGAGCACGTCCATGAACAACTAGCAGTAAGAAAACACAAAACTCCTTAGTCTTACACACATGGACAGACTCAACCATGATTTCAGCTGGTAAACTTTGAGCATCCCAGGCCAAGCTAAATCCAGTAATGCTAGGGAATTCCTAGAAACTTTGGCATTCAGATAAATCTGACATCAGTAGAACATAGAAATAAACCACATTTACACACTACTCAAAAGAGACACTAAAAAAACTAAAAAGAAAACAAAAAGATCAGAACATCAACCAACACCCAGGTAAGCAGGGATTAACCGGACACACAATCAAGCAGAAAAAAACATGCAAGCAAACAACCAGGTTTAGAGATCACTAAGAATTCGACATATGGTTCCCATGCCAAAAGGAGGTTCCATGCCATCACCATTTTTCCTCTGCACTTGAGAATGTTACATCAATGGCCTCATTAAAAATCAGTTATGATACTTTAATAAGATAGTGAAATAAAACCAATAACATACAATACTAGTATAAATATAAGAGTGCACAAAATGTTTTAGAACAGAACTATATAATGCAATCCAGAATAAAAAAGTAAACGCACAATTGTGCATAAAATAAGAAATCTTGTCATTTCACAATGTAAAGTGAGTATGCAAATATATTTTGCATATGCCTCAATCTGAATAAATTTCATGTTCTACAGATGATCTGTATGTTAGTTGAAAAGTATTGATAAATTTCTTCCTTTAAGATTAAATCCTTATTAAATCCTTAATAATAACATTGGAGTAATTTCTTATATGGAAGTAGAGAAAAGAACAACAAACTTATTAGCTTCTAAATCTGTCATTTAATCCTGATTATTCAGAACTGTCTTGAAAGCAATCCAAACTGGACATGAAGTCATAGATAATTCAATGAATATCGATGAATCATTCCAAAATTATTTTATTTTATTAGGAATATTAGGAACATATTTTGTATTTTTATATTTTAGTGTTATAATGCTTAACCTTGACACCCAATGTGCTAAAAAAGGAAGAAAAGAAGAAATATTTAACTGATTGTCCAGAGAACTTTTATTAATGGGTAGCAATTAAATAAAATGTTCTGGGTACAATTAGTACTGTTAAAATTCTAATGAAAGTAAATATATTACATTTTTTATTCTAAAGAGTATAGAACTAGCCCTATTTTCCATGCTGCTTTGTGCGTAAGTGGAATAAAATTATACCATTGTGTCCTCCTTTCAACTATATAATCTTAATACAAAACTCTTTGGATATATTCATCATGGTACAAGTAGTTCTTGACCACAATTGAGCCCAGAATTTATCTTGCTAAGTGAGAAATTTGTTAAGTGAGTTTTGCCCCATTTTATGATTTTGCTTGCAACAGTTGTTAAGTGAATCACTGCAGTTGTTAAATTAGTAATACAGTTGTTAAGTGAATCTGGTTTCCCCACTGACTTTACTTGTCAGTAGGTCACAAAGGGTGATCACGTGATCCCCGGACACTGTAACTGTCATAGATATAAACTAGTTGTCAAGCATCCAAATGTAAATCATGTGATCATGTGGATGGGACAACAGTGTGTGAAAAATTATTATAAGTTACTTTTTGCTGTTGTAACTTCGAACGGTCACTAAATGAACTGTTGTAAGTCTAAGCCCGAGCAATAACAAAAGCATAAGAATGGAGCCCAAACTGACTCCCCCCCTAGTTCATATAGGATAAGGGGAACGGAGGAGAGAATTCAGCCATTCAAGATTCTTTTACTGTAGCCTACATAAATGTAATTCCAGACAGTTTTTTGGAATCCCTTTCCTGATCTGACCTTGAAGGGTTAACTTCAACTTCTACTGCTTCATATAGACTCATAATTTTAATGGGAATCAATTTATGCATTTTCAGTCGTGGTCTATTCCATCGCAAAAGCAGTCTATTGAGCTTCGTTAATATGATAAAGGCACATGTTTGATACAGATTCTGTATCTTTTAGACCACAGTTGGATCATGAAATAATGGGATCGATGTTCCATTTTTCACACTCTGTTATTGCTAATTTTAATTTAGAACTCATTTAAAGTTACGCTGTTCTTTTAACAAGAAAGATCTCATTTGCTGATAATTCTTACTATCTATTTCTTGCCTATTGTTGTCATGACAAGACTTCTTTCTCCAAAAGAAGATTTTTCTAGGAACATAAGAATTAGGTCATATTTAAGTATTGTGTAGTAGTAATGGTTTTTTTCAAGTGTCTTCATTACTTTAAAGTAGGGAAAAGTCAGTGGATTACATGTGTTAAATTGAAGTAAGCAACAGGAACAAAAAATAATTCAACCTTTCTAACATTTTCTTCACACTGTAATTATTTATTGAAGTATATGTCCCCCCCTTTTGTTAAACAATCCAAACTTTGTTAGAATATTCCTCAATAACCCATGATGATGTGAGTTTGAGACACCTGATGTAGTTGGTCTTTCACTTCAATGTATATCTACTTTTCCTTTTTATCTTATCAAAAATTTTAAATTCAGCTGTAAAATTTAGGAGTCTGGAACAATTTCAGTCACAGTATTGTCTAGAACATAAAATACTCCATGGCCTATAGGCATTATCTAGCCAATGGAAGTTCAGCACTCAAAAGTTAATCATTTGTAAGAATAGAGAAGGATTATTTCTTTCCCTGCACAGAAGCAGAAAAAGACTGCTGAGTGAGAAGGACTTGGCTCAGGAAATGGACTTTGGGAAGGGGTATCATGTGGTCTCCTGCACAGTTCTTGAGGCAAGTTTGGAATCCTAGCTTAATGGACAGACTAGATACTACAACCTAATTTAGGTGGGCTCCTAAATATTTTATCAACTTGGGGAAAAATTGCCTGAGCTTGTCTAGCTTGTCTTCCATATAATTATAACATTCTTTAATTTTTTGTTAAAAGTTAAAGCAATTTATGAACTCTGTTGTATCTTTATTTGAGGTAGCTAGGCTTTGTTATTTTTCCCCTTAACCCGTGAAACGGAATAAAAACAATTACAGACCACCCAGAAATAAAGAACCAGACACACAGGAAGCTGAATTAATCTAAAGCAGGGCTATCAAACTCCTGGCCCGGATGTGTCATGCGCTGGCCACGCCCATGCCTGGTTTAGCGAAGGGGAAAAAAGTCCTGATGCATCACATGACACTGCCATGACAACGTGAGTTTGACACCCCTGATCTAAAGCATAGCATTTGTCTGTCAAGCCAAATACTGTGCATTAACTGGCACTAACTGTTTAAGTAAAAATTTCCCAGCTCTAATTTGGTGAAATTTAAAATGTCTAAAGTTCAGCATTAGTTTTTGTGTGGCTTCCAAAGCCCAGCTTATTTATGTTGAAAAGGGCATTATCTTATACAAATAGGAAAAAAAGAATTGTGGCTACTGCTAAACCATTGAATAACAATGTTTTTATGGACCATGGAAACTAACACTGTTCTTGCTGGCTTGCATGTTGCATGGTGATACCTCTTTTCATGTCCATTGAAAATGCACAGCTACATGATACTTTGTTTGGAAATATTTTTCAGCAGGATTTCCTATCCATTATAATTTCTCGTATTTTGTCGAATATATTCTTAGGGCCCTTTTAATAAAATTCATGGCTGAAACTTGTAAAATAGGTGATTTATTGATTTGTAAATGTTGTGCAACAGAATGGAATATCAAAGGCTTGGGAATAAATGATATTTATTAAAATTGTACAGTAGTTCCTGAAGGCTTCTGCTAACTAATGTCACAAAAAAACAGACTAAAAGCCATGACTAAGTAGCAGGAAAATTTCTGAACGACTGACTATCCATCTTCATTTCTGTAAGAGTTATTTCATTTTGATAAATTTTACTTTTATGTGAAATGTATTTTTTAAGCTTGATGTTACAATAGACTATTTTGGTATAAAATTTGTATTTAATGCCCTCCTTCGATATAAATAAATGCACATATATATATATATTTCTAAAGTTTGGAAAATGACAATGATAAAATATACACTAACATTAAATAACTTCTCCATTCTTGTATTTGCATGTGTTAATGTGTTAATAATAATTAATATTATATTGTATAATTTTTTTAAAATGTAAAATATTTTAAACAAAGGCACTAAATAATTTAATTCTGTATGCATCATACGCTCTAAACCACCACATCTGTTTCTGACACAAGCTGTTTACAGTAAACAAAGTATACTCTTGTTTCTTGGTTAGGATGTTTAAAACCTTTTTTCTGATTCTGACCCAAGTTTTATGAATATGGCATAATGCAACAAGTAGAGAGAGTCAAGGCCTTTTAAAAAATTTGTTCTGTAAAGAGAAAAAATGTAAAAGAATTCTTCACAAGAATCAGGGAAAAATTTAATTATTTAGAAGTCTAAAATGCAGAAAGACTGGTCAGATAATTAGGTATATTAACAAAGAAGAATATAAGCGATAAAATAAACCAATAGACATATGTAGCTCGGGGTTGAATTATGGAGTCCTTGGTGATCTCTGACCTTGTTGTTTTCTTACAGACTTGTTTACTGCCCAGCTAGGTAGTATCAATACTGCTAACGGTAATGATGTAACTAGTTTGGTAATTAAACCTATGAAACGAATATGTATAACACTTTTTATGGATCTCTTACACTCATTTAAATATTGCTTCAATTTTGTGAGCAATGTGAATTTATCAAACTTAATCCTTTTTGTTGGAATAATTTTTATCTGAAATGTTACGTGGATAAGGAGTGGAGTTACACAAGGACCTTAAGAAACTAATATTAATAACTAAGCGTTAATTTATGGTTATATTACTCATCAATAGATTGCTGTTAGTCATATTTTTTTCTGTTGGCATTAATATTTTCAATCTGATTGTTTTAAAATTCAATATTTCTTTTACATATATAATATTGTGTATGGTAGTAACATAAACTGTACGTTCTACAAATAATTGCAATTTTATTCATATGAAATTAATAAATGAACACAGTATAATGATAGTTCAAGGCACAAATGCAGACTGCAAGACTGAACCAGCCTTATAAAGTTATGTAGAAAAACATTACAAATTGAATAAATAAATAACTAAACAGTTACACATTTAGAGATTGCTGCATGTTCATTTTAGAAATACCTCAAATTTTATTATGGTATATCTTCAAAATGAATACCTGGGCACATTTACAAATTCCACTACAGTGTGATTATTGCATTGTAAATTTATGAAAAGTTCATATCACACTGCTTCTTTCAGGGATATATAAATACATATACTGTATCCATTATTAATTTACCAAGAAGTAAGAGTGATTTAATTCAGTAGAATTCAATTCAGCTGTAACATACATAATTTCTGCCTTTTTAAAATGTGCTATATAGATACCCAGTTTAAGAATGAGTTCTATTCCCAAGTCAAGTCAAATTTGTATGTAAGATGCCACAATATTATTATGTAATAGGTAATATTGTATAATGAATTTGAACCATTGTATATTTAACTTGAATTAACTTCAAATTTGCTACAATAGGCTCTGTTTTTAACTATGGGCTATCCTTATACTTCTTAACCTGGGAACTTGCTGTATTGCACTCATAATATGCTAAGTGTGCTAATATTGCAGTCATAATCATGACTTGAAAGACTGTACCTAGTCTTATTCAGTATGATTCGTATTGTTACCTGTAAGGTAGATTGCTATTGTTTTTTACAATAAAACAAGGCTAAATAACTATAATTGTAAGTCACAATTAAAATTAGATTAGAACTATAAATAGCAGATATCTGCATGCAGAATGGGCTTATTCCACAGTGCATCTAATTTTTCTATATCACAATTTTATTCAGCATTTGGAAAAACTCTGGGCTTTATGTAGTACATATGTATTCATTTGTACAACAAGAATTTTTCTTGTTTTTATCTTCACCACCAAATACACCTCTGAATTTATCCTGGACAGACCTTTAAACACAATACATTTGAGGGGAATGTAGAAAAAAAGGGAAATTGGACATATGCTAATAATTTGTTTTCTTCTATATAAATAGGTAATAAAATGAAATAAATAAACAATTTGATTTTTAATGTAACAGATGTACGTTATTTTTAAACTGAGTTGAGCAAAGCAACTCTGTTTACTGCTTATAGTCTTTTCAAAGTTTACTTTAAACTTGCATGAAAGAGTGACATTTGCTGTTTGTTAGCAAAAAAACGCAAAGCTTACATTTTTAAAAATTACCATGATATTACATTAGACATTGCCATCATGATATAATTGCACTTTCCAAAACTGCTTAGAAGAGAACTATGCGAAGCAGATGTTTTGAAGTAATAATTCCAAGTTAGTGTAGAAACTGCTTGGGAAATGGTTATCCAGCTAATTTTAACTTTTGTTTGTTTGACTTCCTGGATATGTTGTAACAGTGTTTTTCATCAAAGATTGGCTAGTTCAATGTATTGCAATTCTCTTTTAACCTTAATACGAAATACAGTGTTAACTTGGTTTCTAGCTGCTGTTTCTGTGTTCTTCCCTGTAATGTTTCCACCATCCATGTTCTTTCGTAGCCTTCAAGATATTCAGCAAGGGCAGCAGTCCACAGCCAAAGTCAAAGTCCAGTCACGCCCCCATTCCCAGGCAGCAGTGCTCAGCGCTAGCACCTCCTTGCTGGTGAGAAATGGGAGTGTCCAGTTAGAAGCAACACATGACAATGCATCTGCTGTCGGCAGCAGCAGTTTGCACAATGAACTTGGTATGCAGGCATTACATAACTTAGTGCAATCAAAGTGTTTAATGCATTCTACCTAAACATGCTTAGTCTTGGCTTTATTTCAGACTGTTGAGGTGTGTTTCTTACAGCAAATTGCTTCTGGTCTCTCTCTTGCAAGACTTCCTATGTTAAATTATTATCTACGGTTTGTTTGTTTTTTAATCACTGATTGAAGATACTGAATTAGTTATATTAAAATCCATCAAAATACCATGTCTCAACTTTTTGCATTTATTTTAAAGATTTTAATTATGCAGGGAACTCTGATAAATCGCTTTTCAGCATTAATATCCAGAATGAAGTAATAGTATTTCAAACTTTGTTATTATAATACACTTTTCTGTTAAATGTTGCCATTATAAATTGTTTATGGTCCTCTTTACAATACTGACACTTGTGATTATTTTTTTTTTGTATTGATCAACATTTCTGAATTCTGTACTGGAACTTATGTTTGGATATGGAAACTATAAACCTAGAGAAGGCATGATACTACTTGTACTTTAATAATTTAGCAAGACTATTTTTTTATTAAAACATAATTACAATTTATCATAGAAATGACTTCCACGATCTGTTTCATGTTGGACAATTTAAATTTGTACCAGAGCATAACAAGTATCACGTGACCTCTGATGATTGCTGAATTATCATCCACAATGTAAAATCCTATTAATATTTAAATCAGGTGGGAAATAATTGTGGCTTCTCTGTGCACACGTATAGGAAAGCAGTGCTAAATTTAAGCACTGATAGACCAAGATTGATTTGTCTGATCTGACTGGCTAGATGGCTTTCCTTCTTTCCTCACTGTTTAAATGCTTCCATTTCATTGCCTGCTTGGTAGAAAAAAAAATACCCACCTCAGATAGGAATGTTCTGTTCTGGGTTGGGGTATGTGATGTATATGATAGCTGGACTCCCCTTGCTACAATATCCCAAGTTTGATTTTTGAAGAGTTGTTATGTATGACCAGATTGATCACCGTTTATTTAGGTGTTGTCGATGTCTCATTTTGCAATCCTTTTCTATCTTGTTGCAAAGTACAAGAATTCAATACTGCCATCTCATGATTAACTGGAATAATGTAACTCGATAAAATTTTGTTTTTAACGACTTTGAAAAAGGGCATACCGTAGTTAAAATGACAACTTGCAGATTGCAAAAAAAAATGTTTACAAAGTATTAAGTAAATTATACAGTAAATGCTGTTTTGCTAAAGCTGCAGTTCTACTTGTATTTCCCCAAAATTAAGTCTTAAGAAATGTAATTAATTTTATGTTAACTTTTGCTGGGAATCAAAAAATTGGGAATGTGTTTGTTTGTTTTTTTAGAAATTGGTAACAATAGTAGTCTCTCACTGATCATGCAAAACTCTTTTTGCTGCAAAAAACAGTCATAAAATGAAATGAATATGTTTATATTCTTCCTAAAAATACAATCCTGGGAAATAAACAAAAGGATCCTGTTGTGAAATTACTCCCTAGTTGAAAACTAACTTAACTAACTTTAAATTAGGAAACTATGCCCCTCTCTCTCCTCTTGCTGTTTTTTTATTACATAACTTGTGGAAAAATACTAAGTTTAGACATGTGCTGCACAATGTCCTTTGAATTTCCAAATCATTAACAAGAATTTAAATGAATTCACATTTGTTTCATAGTAATTCTGTATAATCAGGAGATTATATTGGCATATCTAGTGGATGAAATCAGTTAAAAGCTTTTAGACCAATACTTACTTTTTTAATACTTTTTTTTTCAGTTGGTCTGTCCTTTGCACTACCATTTTATTATTGTTCATTTTAGTTTTAATTCTTTAGGTTGCCGTAATAGATGTCATTATTAAAAAAACCAGAAAATATTTGAAAATTCTTACGTTGCATGAATAGCTGGAGCTTCCATATAAACAGTTTATTCAACAATAAGCAAACAGGAATTATGGTGAATTTATCTTCTTCAAAGGGCAACATGGGGAATGTCCTCTATTAGCATTATCTTTCCCCCAAAATATGAACTTTTGTGTCCTTATTTTTCTGTGGTTTAGTATTTCAGAGTTAACTTGGACAACAGGGATGCTGATAAATTTGAGAACTTGATGCATTTTTAATGTCATGTATGTGCTGTTTTGACAAATAATTTGTATAAGGAAGAAATTGCAAAGATTACCATTTTTTACTGGAATAACTTTAGGATCATGTCTGTTTTGATGGAGCTCTTATTCTAATGCTATGGCTCTGTCTCTTACAATGTGGCTGCTTTACTGGTACCTGAAGCATTTAGTGGCAAATACAGAATGAGAGAAGTTTGGAGTTACAGTAATCTCTGAATGTTACTTTTATATATATATATATATATATGTTTTGAAATGAATGGGCAGATGACAGCTATAATTCAGATGGAGGGAGTTCCTGTTTTCTTGTCATCTAGTTCTGTTTCTAGAGTTGTACAGGTCTGCTACCTCTATAGAGTTGTAATTGTGGCCCAGTAATGTCCTTGGAGTGTTATTGTTTACATGCTGGAAGCTTAAATCAAATCAAGTGAGAAGGTAGACATCCATGGCATCAGAGTGCACAAAGCCTCACTGCCACCATGCTTGACAGTGGCACTACAGGAAGGATATAGATGGCCGGGTGAAAAATGGTTAACTTAGAAGTGATTAAATGTTGGCTTTTGGTAATATAAGTGGTTGATTGCCAACATATTTCTCTTTGAATCATAGTCACATTGTACGTTAGATCGTTTTATCATAATTTGATACCTCAACTTTAATCCAAGGAGCCATTGCTCTTGCAATCATTCTCAGTTATGCTGAAGAATGTCAAAATATGGCTAGTATTGAAGCTTCACTATATTTAGCAGACTTGATAAACATTTTTTCTGTTAGATAAGTCTGTATTTACTGCAAATCCCATTAAGACGTGGGATAATTCGAAATGGGCTGAAATCCTTCAAACACCATACAGGTGAAAAATCTGCATTGAAGAGTGAGAATAAATTGCAGTGGATGTCAGACACTGCGAGGCAGTTATATGAAATATCAATTTGAGGTTGTTTCTGCCAAAGGAGGCAATATCAAGTACAGATAAACCACATTGTTGAGTCTTGGAATTTTGATCGAAAGATTTTGCAGTTGTTAAGGAGATCACAGTGTGACCTGATTTTACAACCATTTCTAAGGAAATCATATGGTTATTAAGTGAACTACGTGACTGTTAAGTGAACCCATTCTCCCAAATGGGTGGTGGTTTTTTTTGCCAAAAACCATGTTTGTGTGCAGCAATCATAATTTAAAGGATGGGTCATAAGTAACTATTTGAGGGTCCATCGCAACTTAGTTCTGGTTGTGAAGAAACAACTACCTACATTAGAACAAAGGGTGTATTTATATTTTCCACAGAAGGAAATAGTATATCTGTTACTTCTTTTTTGTTGAATAAATGTTTACAGTCAGTGTTAAGTAATACTATCTTTGTTTTTATATATTGTTTGAATGAATACAAACAATTGTTTTGTCCACATATGTTAAAAAAATGTTTACATGGAATATATTTAATTTGTTGTATGATTATATGCATACTTTAAAGAAATCAGATAAAAAATTAAATAAATCTACACACTATTGAGGGAAATCTGGATTCCACTGTTAAATTCATTCATATACATTTATATAATTTTAATTGTAGCTATAGGTGTGTTTTATCTCGCTGTATTTAGGGAAGTGCCAAGAAGTCATCAAATGTACTATCAGCCAGGTACCAGACATTTTCAAGTGTTTAGATATCCAAAATGTAGCAGAAATACATATTCCTATTTTTTCTCTACACTTTGGGTAGTAAAATTAAATTTAGATTATTTTTTTTAATAGTGCTGGATGACAATATTCAGTGGTGTTCCACAGAATACCATTTCTTCATCTGTGCTACTTATATGATCTAAATAAAACCATTAGTGGGAGATCATATGGAGCTTTGGAGGGATTCTCAGTTGAAGATTATCTCTGTTACGTTCTCAAATTGGATGATGTTCTATTGCTACATATTTTGAATTTTAATATAGCTTTGCATTAACTTAAATGCACAGTATTGCCATATTTGGAATCTAGAGAGGGATAAATGAAGTAATACTGTGAAATAGTGTTGTATAAATTGCCCTTAAATGGGGAAGTTTTGAGTAAGTATTGTAATTGCTCAGCTGGTACTCTTTTCTCAAAACAAAGCCAATATGTTTGCCATCCTTATCAATATGAATGAATTACTGGTTTGCTAAACCAAAAAAAATCAGAGCCCCTCTTTGAGGGAGATGGGAGACTTAGAAATATGAAAGATAGATAGGATAGACAGACATACAGACAATAAAACATTGAGGGCCTGAGTTTGATTTTATTTTTAAAAATCTTTCACGGTTTTGCAGCTCTTCTTTCTGGTAATCTGAATTTGATTTTTTTGTCAATGTAAGCAACAAGGCAAAAAGGATTTGTATCTACAAATGATAATCCTGTGTAATTGGGATCTGAACTAGGAGCTAGTTGGAAAGCTGATGTAAAGTCAGTTATACAAATTAATATTTTTCTATTTCTTTATTCACTGAATACAATTGTTATAACATTCTGAATTATGTTGATAATACTGCATATACTTTCTAGCTGGTGGAATGCTTGCAATAGTGTACTAGCTTGCAATCTCTAATTTAGAAAATCTATTTTGCATATACATACAAACATGCTTAGGGTAAAACTGAACTTCAGCAGCACTTATGGCAGGTTGACAACCTGTCCTTACTATTAACAGAAGATGCTGCTCATGGCATATTTGCAATTAAAGCTGGTAACCATATCTACACTTTTTTCTTACTAAACAAATTTATGATAGATTTAAGATTCCAGCAGATCATGTTCAACTTGGAATATAAGAGAGATATCTACTTTATTAAAATGTGTGAATCAACAAATAAAAGAGAAAAGTACATTGTGTGATATTATGGATTTGGAGTTTAGGAATATATGCAATGAAATGAAGGCCTACATTGGATTATAAATTATAATATACCATGATCAGCATGAAAGAAATAAGTTGCATTAATTTGCTTATATAGGTTAAATAAATATGTGAAGGAAGAATGAAATGGTTGAGAGGAAGGAGAACTCCAAAATAAGCATGGTTGGATAGAATTGATGAGATTCTAAGAAAGAAAGAAATTAGAAGTTTAAAGAATTGAAAGCAATATATGAATATGTAAGGATGCAGCAGAAGATGAATGTGTTTTCCAAGGCTAGAAAGGTATGGAGAAACAATAGGCAATGCTACATTTGTGTTGTAATTTTATTCTACTTTATTTCTCTCGCTTTTTAAAATCTCACATCTTTAATTAATGGAGACTACTACAACTCCTTGATTCAAACAAGGAAATGTGCATTTTCAAAGGAACTATACGTATTATAAAACAAAAATGCATAGCTTCTATTTGCTCAAAAGTTGTCGTGAACTCTGTACAGCTCATCAGTGGTTATACTTGAAGAGTAGAGCCTTTTTGTTCTTCTACATTTTTTCTAATTTTTTATTTATTTCATTGTGTCATTGTTTAGTAAAAATTTAGTAACCGTAGAATTTGACTCTATAGAGCTGCAAAGTTTTATCTCCCTCTGCTGCAAAAAGCAAGCAGTGCTAATTATTTAAATCTGGTTTAATGGATTTGATTCAGTTCAGCAGACACAAGGTCTTTTTAGGGGTTTGATTAGATCTTAAAGGCTAAAATGCAGAAATAAAATGTATTGTGTCCCTTAAAAAACAAATAATCACGAAAATGTGTGATTTTCATCAGCTTTAATCAGATTTTTAACTGATGCGGTGATCTTGGGCCTTTACAATTCACTCTTTAAAATCCCACAAAATCCTCAAATTGGAAAAAATAAAGCAGAGTTCAAAATTTTTACCCTTATCAACATTGGGGATCATTTGAGAACACTCAACTCTCAGAATTGCATGCATCAAAAGGTGTACACTTTGCATTTTCTCTATGGCATATAATAATTTAAAAATTCCATGTGTGATATTTTCATATCACTCACGCACACATAAACACAGAATTAGCAGATACAAAGATTTAGTCCATTTTATTTGCAGTAGTTAGGAACTTATAATCAACCATTTTTCTTTACATGTTTCCTTTATTCCTTTATTAGGAATAACTGAGTTAGGAATTATTTAGTAATTGTTTTTATCAGTGGCTAATAATCATGGGTTGCTCCTGGTAATATATAGCTTTAAATGGAAGAGGTTTCCATGGTTCCATCAGGTAGTAGAGTTATCATGACAGAAAATTACATACATTGGCATAATTTCAAAGAAGCCCTTGCTTATGTCTGTTTTAAGCATATGGCCAATTAATTTCACTGAATGGTCTCAAATTCAGATATTATACAAAAGAAATTCTTCACCTCTTGTTTGTTTAATTATTTAATTATTTTTCTGCAAATACATAGATCCATTTTATTAGCTTCTCCTAGAGAAAAGATAGTCTTATTGCAGTAGGAATTGGTAAGCCAAATAAGGTGAAAATTTAAAATATTTTAATTGTGTTGATGTTGTGTTTTTAATGTTCATGTTAACAAACTATGCCAAATAAGGATGATGAAAAATGGGTGTATACATTAGCCAGCTTCATAAGTGGTCATGTGTTTTAATCTGATTACAGTATCTTTTGGGGGATCTTTCTTATAAAAATCATTTCTTATTCATGATTTTTAAGTTAGTGTGTACGTTTGTAGATAACTATGTTTGTTGCTACAATGTTCAAAGATTTCATTATATTTAATCTATCTTGATTTTCTTTTCAATAGGTAAGTTCAGTTCCACACTCTATGAGACGGGGGGCTGCGATATGTCGCTTGTGAATTTTGAGCCAGCTGCAAGAAGAACATCTAACATCTGGTGTGTTTTTGAAAATAGCTGTAGTTTATGCAGTATTACCAATTTATTTATAAATGCACAATATTTGTAGGATTGCATTTTGATACTACAAGCAAATGTTTTAGATTTATATTGTTTTAAATATCAGGACTTATGTATTGAATCTGAAATTTAGGATTGAGTAATAATTGGGAACTACACACCAATATTATTGTTATATGTGTGCATGCATCAGAAAGAAAGAAAAAATCCTGGCCTATGGCTCAATTAGACATTCTGCCATAGTCAAACATTAGCTTAATATAATGTGTGTGTTTGTGTGTATGAGCATATTGGGGTAATATTCTATTATTTAAAACAGAAAACTGAATTGAATTGGAAAACAGACTAACGTATCAAACTAAACTTGTCTTCTTGTTTCAGTGATACAGATTCTCATGTATCAAGTTCTACCTCAGTTCGTTTTTATCCACATGATTTAGTAAGTTTTTGCATTTGTTATATTTGTTGCAAATTATACATAATTTTATATTCTAAACTTAGCTGGTCCAATTAAATTCAGGCTCACCACCTGAAATTTATAGTTCAGGTGTTCAGCTGCTGGACATTACAGGTAGTTCTCAACTTATGAGCACAATTGAGCCCAAAATTTCTGTTGTTAAGTGAAATATTTCTTAAATGAATGTTATCACATTTTATGACCTTTCTTACCACATTTCTTAAGTGAATCACTGCAGTTGTTAAATTAGACAAGGTTGTTAAGTGAATTTGCTTTGGCCATTGACGTTGCTTGTCAGAAGGTGGCAAAAAGTGATCACATGACTCTGGTACACTGCAACCATCACAAATATGAGTCAGTTGCCAAGCAGTTGAATTTTGATTGCATGACGTGCGGATGCTTCCATGGCTGTACAGTCATATGTCAGTTTCAGTGCTGTTGTATCTTTGAACAGTCACTAAATGAACTGTTGTAAGTCAAGGACTACCTGGATAGCTGTGGATAATTAGAATGACATAGCTGCATTAATATATTGGAGCTAATATGTATCAATGCCTCATTGATATCCAATCCAATCCATATACCTTGTTGAGCAGTCCTAGTCTCATCCTTTGATGTAGCATTAAGTATCCCTATAGCTTGGTGTGCTATCTCTGCTATTTTATTTAACCTTGGAAAAGATCTGTATTTTTTCGTTGGAGACAGTTAGCCAATCCAGATATCCTGTAGCATACCCTTAGTGTTTTTTAGTAAATAGTCATAAGCAACTGTCAGTCAGATAACTCTTCCAGAGATAGCTGTCTCCCTTGTACTTGTAGAGCCTTATAAAGATGGCGGATAATCAAGTAATCATCACCTAGCAAGATCTCTCTCCTAACATTTATATTCTTTCAAAATAGGACTGAAGAAGTTAAATATGAAAGCAAAATCTTATTAATGTTATTGTAGCTTTCCCTCCCTCAGATCAGACTGAACAGACTGTTGACCATAGATACTGATCTTCTGGAGCATCAAGACATGGACCTAAGTCCTGATCTGCAGGACCATCTCCAACCACAAGAGGAGCCATCACAAAAAGTAAAACACTATTATCGCTTTTGGATCTTACCCAAAGTCTGGATTGGTATCAATTTTGATAGATTGACTCTTTTGGCTTTGTTTGACAGGTAAGTCCTGTATGCTTTTTACTATTCTAACATAGAATGTGCTTAGGTTATTAGTGTGCTTGGAAAGAAATCTAAAGATGCTAGAAGTATCAAAGCATTAAGGAGTAAAATTGCCAAAAAATAGTTTACTGAGAACCAAGCAAGATCATAATAACAAAATACTTTCTATTAATTAGAAAAAAAATCTAGCAGACAAAGAGGAAGTGGTGATCTCTTCTTGTTAATATTTGGACTGCCAGATGATTTGATTAAATTATGGATTGAATGATGACCTATTATTCAAGTGAAAATGTGGTTAATTTTGAAAATGTATTTCAAAGCCAAAAATAAGCAAATATGTCTTCCAAATTTGGATAATAATAGTTATTTGATTTGTTCTGCTTTCTTGCATTCTTTGTTCCTATTGTTGTAGCATTTTCCTAACATATACATCTCTGTCCATAGGAATCGTGAGATCTTGGAAAATGTGTTAGCTGTCATTCTAGCTATCCAAGTGGCTTTCCTAGGTTCTGTACTCCTGATAGAAGGCTTCTTCAAGGACATCTGGGTCTTCCAATTTTGTTTGGTGATTGCCAGTTGTCAGTACTCTTTGCTGAAGGTAATGTTTGCTTAGTTTTAAATTATTAAAGTTGTCTACTGTGTGAGTTTGTATTTTTAAAAGATGTCCCTGTTTTATAGCTTATTTTTGAATAAAGACATTAAAAGAGCACCTTGATGGAGAGAGTAGAATAATGTTTCCCAACATGCGAACAAATCTTTTCATATTCCTCTCAGTTTCTTTGTTTTTGTATGCCAGAGAAGGAGGTTGAAATAAATCAATTTTGCCTTTAAGTGTATACCTGCCATAGCTCAGGAGTTTGTATAAACTGTGATTTGTAGAACAAGTGTGGATTTCAAAATATATTTTATTGGATTGGACTGGATTCAATTCTGGCTTGTTCTTATAATTGTGATTAAGAAGCCACTAATCCTCTTTTTTAGATGTCACGGGAAGTATTAATGTAAGTGGATGTAGTATCTTGTGAGACAGGCAATGATTAACACTTGGGAATATTATAATTCTGTAATTTGTTTTTGTTTTTTTTGAAATGAGGTTCATAAAACTTGTAATCTTACAAATTGTTAAAAACCACATTGGATAATATTTTAAAAAAGAAATATCTAGAAGTTTTCTGAATAATTCAAAAGCTCACTCACAATTTGAGATATTTGGATTGTCCCAAATGAGGCGATTGCTTGATTGTGAATTTGGATTTTTTTTTTCCTATGGAGCACCACAGTTTTCCTTTCTGTGGTAACCCACACAGAAAAACAGTATGTTCTTCCTATTGTTCATTAGGCTTTTTTGTATATTTCTGAATTTTTCATGTCACATTACGAGATTTTACAGAAATGGATTATATATCTATACAGAATGGCCAAGGCAGATTTTCCTGGTCTCCTTCAATCTGGAGAAAAAACAGCAAAACAAGCTACGTCCTCTCCTTTGAAAAACTGTCAAATGGCCATTTTCCCCACAAGAAATTATTTTAAGAGTTGTGTTCATTTTCTGATGCAACTAGACATATCTAAACTATGATAGACTGTTTAGTTCCCGTTAGCTCTGGATAATAGTTGAAAAATGTTTTTTCATAGTTGAAAAATGCAGTCCTGAAAGTTTAATGTGTCCAGGAAAGTCATTTTAAATACCATTTGTTCAGCTAATTATCTTAGGAGATACCAAACCAACAATAACATTTTTCTCTATCTTTGCACTTTTTCAGAGCGTTCAGCCAGATTCTTCATCACCTCGACACGTACGTTTTCCCATTTGGTCTTTATGTAGTCTAATAAATCAAAAATTGCTGCATCTATTATTGTTTCAAAAATATTGCCATTAAGGAGAAATTGTACTTTAAAAACATTGATGGTTTTAAAAAAAATCTATACAGTATATCATAGTTTATATATGGCCAGTATACAGTTCAAAATGTACTAATTAAATCCACTAAAATGAAGGTGATGTTCTAAATAGAAAGTTTTTAGAGTGTTACCCACAAAACATAGAAAAACAATACACATACGCAGTAATATTTATTTTAATGGTGCCTGTTAGGAATTCAAGAAAGTCACAAAAGAGTTAAAGCAATTTCTATTACTTTAGAAGAAGCTGCAAAAAAATAAAAATAAAATCTAATGATAGCAGAAAATAAACTGTTGTTTAGAACTGAAAATCAATGCTACTTGAATCTTTTGTTACTTGCTTGGAGTATGAAGCTGATGTAATTGATACAGAATTAAAATAATGTTGTGCAATGTCTTATTGGAGTGTGGGAGGAAAAATCCTCTTTGTTCATCTAGAAAAAGGCATAAGCTCTATTTTCAATGGAACTAGCATGTGAAATGATTTTTGAAGAAAGGATTTACAACTTAAGTTGCAGTACTCAAACTTGTATTCCAGGGTCATAACCGAATCATAGCCTACAGCAGGCCTGTTTACTTCTGTATATGCTGCAGTCTCATTTGGCTATTGGACTATGGCAGCAAGAGCACTTTTACTGCACGGTTCCAACTCTATGGAATGGCTTTCACAAATCCAATATTGCTGCTTTCAGCAAGGGACTTGATAATGGGTGAGTGATTTTTCTATTTGGTGCATTTAGGTAAGGGCTGGAAAACCTGTAGCCTTCCAGATGCTGTTGAACCAAAAATGCAGTCATCCCAGGTAGCAACATTTAGAGGTTGCTTGGTTCTCCCATCCTGATGTACGTTCTGATTGCTTACCATGTCATCTTTACTCTGTTGAATCTAATTATTTTATTTAGTCTCTCCCCCTCTGGTTTCTCTTTAAATCAGCTGAAGTGTTTTGATACACCAGTTCCAAGAAGGTCCTGGAACAAAGAGTTTAAGTGAATATACAGGATTTATATGTTAGAGAATACAGTACATGTAGTCCTTGTTAAGTGACTATCTCGTTTAGCGACTGTTCACAGGTATGACAGGTATGACAAAGATTACAATTAATCTTTGCACTTATAACCTTCTCAGGTCTTGCTTATCAATTGAGATCGAGTGGAGCAAGTGGCCAGTTTTAAGTTTCTGGGTGTTATCATAAAAGAGGACTTGACCTGGGGCACTCACATTGCAGCACTGGTCAAAAGGGCCCAGCAGAGATTATACTACCTGAGGCTTCTCAGGAAA
>JANHFL010006369.1:10572-38985 GCA_032468155.1 Oxyrhabdium leporinum | reverse complement strand
TTGAACCGCTAGATTGAATCAGCAGAAGTGGCCTGCAGTTCAACACTCTAACCACTGCGCCACCTAGGCTCTTAATCTTTATGTCAGACCTCATATGATTTGTTGACAATGTTAATTTGAAGAAGAAAAAACGAGAAAGACTTGGCTTGTGCTTGTCTCATTCTTTCTGAAACACATATAAACAAGAGTACAAGCTCCGGTGAAGCTACTTTTGAAAGAAATAAAGTAGCTGCTTTGGAATGTACTGCTAAATTTGTGAAGTTAGAAAAAAAGTAAACTTTTGAGACAAGCAATACATTCTTGAGTCATTGTATATAAATCTTAATGTACTGCTAGTTTTCCTTAATTGTTCAATAATTAATTTCAGATGTTTTACTGTTTTACAGTGTCCTGCACTTAAACAAATACATTTGATAAATGTAGACTTTTATGATTATTAGGTAGAAAACAAGTCTAAAAATAGAGTATATTTCCTGCCATATGCATATAGCTTATTTTTCAGAGTATAAGACACATTCCCCCCCCCAAAAGAGGATGAAAATTTGGGTGCATCTTATATAACAAATGTAGCCCTGCCCGCCTGCCAGCCCCTACCCTTCAGCCGTTTTTGGTCTCCGCATGCTGTTTTAGACCTGTTCCAGGCTGCAGGGATCACCACAGCACATTGCTGCCTCCATGCCTCGTGTTTTTGGCTTCCATGCATCGCGATTTCAGCCTCCGAACGCTCCATTTTAGACCTGTCCCAGGCTGCGGGGATTGCCACAACACATCGTCACCTCCACGCATCGCACTTTCAGCCTCTTGCGTGTCACATTTTTGGCTTCTACATGCCCCATTTTTGACCTCCGCACGTCATGTTTTCGGACGGTTCCAGACGGTGGGGATTGGTGGCGATCCCCGCCGCCTGGAACCACTCAAAAACGCGACACACAGAGGCCAAAAACGGTGTGTGTGAAGGCCGAAAACGGGGCATGCAGAGGCGGCAATGTGCTGTGGCAATCCCCACAGCCTGGAACGGGTCTAAAATGGAGTGTTCAGAGCTTGAAATCACGACGCATGGAGGCCAAAAACGCGAGGCACAAAGGCCAAAAACGCAGGGCATGGAGACGGTGATGGTCTGCAGCAATCCTGCAGCCTGGAATAGCTGATTTGGGCTATTCCAGGTGGCCGATCCACCCGCCAATCAGCTGCTTGTGCTGAATCAGGCTTCGATAATGTGCTGAAGCTGACCGTTTGCTATTTTCTGCAAGGACGCTAGCCAGATGAATAATGATGGATGGTGGTAGGCAGAGGCAGAATTTTTTTGTTCTTAGTTTCCTCCCCAAAAACTAAGGTGCGTCTTATACTTTGAAAAATACGGTAAGTGCTCATATTCTACTAAAAATGAAATTCAATAGCTACTTGAAGTAATACTTTCTCCAAAATAAAGAGAACATTTATTCACCACAGTTAAATGTGGAAAATTAGTCAGCAGTTCTTCATGTACTTACTACTATTCATCATTTTTGTCTCCTATAGTGTTTATACTATGCTTCCCTATAGTATTCTTCATTGGTCTTCTGCCTCAGGTGAACACATTTGTGATGTACCTCTGTGAACAATTAGATATTCATGTCTTTGGTGGCAATGGTGAGTAACACTGTTTTATTTCATGAAATATAATCAGTAAAACACTTTTCAGTGGGTTTCTAAAAATAATTTGAGTGTTTATCTAAACTGTCAGTTTTCAGTGTATCATAATTTAACCTTTTCAGATTATAGGTTGTCTTTGACTTACAACCACAATTGGAAATGGAATTTCCATCGCTAACCAATATGCTCATAAACTGGGAAATCACATGCTTAGTGTGATAATCCTGGCAATTCCCCTTGTCATCGTTAAATACATTTTAGCAATTGTTAGCTGAGCACCCACCCCAAACTGAGCCATTCTAGGCTTGGTCCCTCCCAACCCCATAGCTTAGAAAGGTGAGCAACTCTCACTCCCACCTGCCTATATCCCCTCCCTGATCTCTGCCCTTTTGACTGCCCTGCACCATACCTTGCAAGGCAACAAGCAGCCCCAGAACTGTGGCTCTAGGGTTGCTTGCCATGCCCCTGGAAGTCGCAGCCATCTCATTCCCATCCTGCATTCTGAGATCCCTGATGCCCAACTTACCTTTTTTGTCATCTTGTTGCTGCTGCTAATGAGGTATGCCTGTCCTGTCCTTTTGCACCAAGAAGCTCTATTGGCAAAAGCACTCCACCAAAAACACGTCCCTTTGCAAGCAGGTTCTCCAGGAACCAGCTCAGTGCAAAGAGCCTATTATTGTTGTTGTTGTTGTTGCTGTTGTTGTTGTTGTTGTTAATGCCCTTTAGTGCAAAGCCAGCCAAGAGCATTCTGACAAAAACATGCCACTTTGCAAGCAACTTTTCCAGGAAATGATTCTTACCTGTGGCTTCCTGAGTCAATAACATATCAGTTGAAATATAAATATAGACTATGGTCTGCTACAAGTTAGGAAAGTTAAGGATGAGATGCATGAGTCAGGGTTCACTTGAATTTTGCTGTTCTATGCCAAACTACATGCACACTTTCAAGTCACTTTTGACTCTAGGCACTGCTAGTCCCTGTACTTTTCTTTGCAAGATATTTGGAAGTGGTTTGCTATTGCCTTCTTCCTGGGATTAAAAGAGAGTGACTGTCCCAAAGTCATGCAGCTGGCTTTGTGTCTCAGACAGGGTTAGAACTCACAATATTCCGGTTTCTAACTTGTGCCTTAACCACTGCAGCAACCTACCGTAGTTCTGTTTTGGCATTATGTCTGCTCTTCGTTGTCCCAGCATTAACCAAGCAATTGATTCATCTGAAAGCAATATCTCAAGATTTGCTAAGAAATAAAAAACATGGATAGGAACTTTTCATGCACCAGAATAATGTTATACGTCATCTGATGAATTGTAATATATTCCAGAATTCCAGAAATCTCCTCAAATTATAGTGGTTCTATTAAGGATACAGATAGTCCTCAACTTACAACCACAGTTGAGCCCAACATTTCTGTTGCTAAGTGAGACATTTGTTAAGTGAGGTTTGCTCCATTTTATGACCTATCTTGCCACAGTTATTAAGTGAATCCCTGCAGTTGTTAACGTTAGTTACATCGTTTTTAAATGAATCGGGCTTCCCCCATTGACTTTGCTTGTCAAAAGGTTGCAAAAGATGATCCCATGATCCTGAGACACATCAACTGTCATAAATATGACTCAGTTATCAAGCATCTGAATTTTGATTGCTTGACCATGGGGATGCTGTAATGGTTTTAGCTTTGAACTGTCACTAAATGAACTGTTGTAAGTCGAGGACTACCTATATTATTTGAAAAGTAATAATAATTTATATTTGATAAACCAAGAAGGTATGAAAAAATATTTCCTGAAAGTGAATTCATTAAAATATTTTATACACAAAGATACACTAAAACAAACTTCAAAATAATAAATGCTTAATTTTTACATCAAGATTTGTTTTATTAATTTTTTATTATCCTTTATTGTTGTATTATTATCTAGCCACGACAAGCCTCATTGCAGCACTCTACAGTTTTATCTGTAGTATTGTGGCCGTAGCGTTATTATATGGATTGTGTTATGGGGCCCTGAAGGTGAGTAGTAGCACCAGTGCTATATTTTTATATAGTACATTTAGAATTAAAATTGTTATATTCTGTTTTTTGTAAAATGGATAAATTCAGTTATCATTTGATTTCATGATTTTCTATTGTACGTGGAGATAACATCATTATTTTTGGGGGGTACAATACAGAAACCCAGGGATCTTCCAATAAAACTAATTTAAAATAGCTTCAAGGTGCAGACAAAAATCTCACATCTTTATATAAGAAAAAAATATTTTGAATATTTCTTGATATTAGGTTCAATGTCCTTACCTTAGGAAAATTCAGTGTGAGAGTATTATTATTTTATAATACTGTAATACAAAGAACTACAACACTATAAAGAAAAAATACAATATTGGTTTATAGTGAGAAAAAGATCTTTCTCTCTTTTTCTCAATGCATATTGTGATTATTACAATAAATTAAACCTAGCAAAAAAGGAGAAAAGCTACATAGAGAATTAATTTACCCTTAAGCTGCTAAATTCTTAATGTGTTCAATTGTTTAATAATTTAATTTAAGTAATTAATTTAGAATTCTAAATTTTATATTCTTAAGCTTAAGAATCTAGACCATATGGAAATACACTGCTTCATTCTTCTTTTTTATATTATGAAAAATTTTCAAAAATAGCAGATTCATACCCTGATTTTTACAGGAGATTTATACAGCAGATGTATAGATATGGCTACATGGGTCTCCAGATTTAGAGAAAATGCTTAAATTGCTGAAAAGCAGAAGTTGTAGTCGTTTACTATACTAGTAAATATTATTAAATATTATATTTACATTTACTATCCTCACACTGTATATATGACTCCTATTGACTGACCATACATGTACTTTTTGAAAATGTGCATTTGCCTTTGTCCTGATTTTGCTTTAATTTGGAAGAGCATAGTCTGTATGTGACTTAAATACTGAGATTTGCTACTTCCAAAGTTCTCATTTATTTTTCCCAGGGAATTATAATGCTCCCACATGCTTTCTGATCTTTATATTGAGTAGTGCCTTGTTTCAGAGCTCTCAGTTGGAATTCCATAACTACTGAATAACTGGAGTTGGATTATTTTGCGATTACATTTCATTATCCCAAAGGTGCTTTTTCCAAAAGACAACTGGACCTTGGTTTTTGCTTTGAAAACATTTTGCTTCTCATCCAAGAAGCTTCTTTTGTTCTCCACCAGTTAAAATTGAAGAAGCTTCTAGGACATGAAGCAAAACATTTTCAAAGAAAAAAAACCAAGAAAGTCCAGTTGCCTTTTGGAAGAAGCACCTTTGAAACAATCATGACTGGATGATTAAGAGTCTACATAGACATTTATATTTCATGATTTTGCTTTGTATTAATCAAAAATTAATCCCCAAACCAAATAATCTTGTGGTTTACCACTATGCAATAGATGTTATTCATTTTTGAATGCAGAATTTCTAACGATTTTAAAATAAAAATGATCTTTTATACTATAACTTAACTTAATCATTCTGATAAAAGAATACATATTTGTCTACAGGATTCTTGGGATGGTCAACATATTCCAGTGCTTTTTTCAGTATTCTGTGGTACATTAGTGGCAATTTCCTATCATCTCAGCCGACAAAGTAGTGATCCTTCTGTCCTTTTGTAAGTGATGTCTTCCTATTCCTATGTTACATCAATTTTGTTTCTCAGATTGAGAAATATAGAAGAAATCAACTTTTTAAAAGCCTAAAGCTGCTTCTATGAACAAGTTAACTTAACTCACTTGGAACTAGTAGTAAATAGATATAGGATTGGAATTGTAGCTCTTTGCTGCGTTGAAATTTCTTCCTTAAAAATGCCAGGTTACTCTGATCACTGGCATAGACTATGATGATTCTGAAGCATTTGTATATATCAAAGGCCTGAAAGGCCTTGTTCATGGTCACTAATGCCTTAGTCACTTCCCAGTTGGATTTTTGCAATGTGCTTTATATGGGACTACCTTTGAAGATCACTTGGAAGTTACTAGTCCAGAATGCAGCAGTGCGCACAATATTGGGTGCTCATAAGTTTGCCCATATTGCCTCTTTATTGCATGAGCTGCACAGCCTCTCACTTTCCTTCTACATGCTTGTTATCACCTTTAAAGCCCTACATGGCACAGGACCTAGTTATTTGTGGGACCACCTCTCCTTAAGAATATCTGCCCATCCCACTAGATCACATAGGGTAGGCACGCTCCCAGTCCCTTCCCTGAAGTCTTGTCGTCTAGTGAGACCTCGGAAGCGTGCCTTTTCTGTGATTGCCCCTACTTTGTGGAACATCCTCCCCTCAGCAATTTGATAGGTGCCCACCCTTCGTATCTTTTGTAAGAAATTAAGACCTGGCATTTTACCAAGGTGCTGGGATAGGATTGTATTATTGTCAGGCACAAACAAACAACCCACTTTTGAAGAGTTCAATTAGCTGTTTTATTGCTCAAGCCTGTACACAGGAATTTTCTCAGACTAACGGTTTGCACCTGGGTAAGACTAGATAAAGTTCAGTGGCATTCAAAGAGGGGTTAGACTTTGCCCTCTTGTGCCCACATAGAGATTCTAGACTAAGTCCCTGCTTGACTCCTCTCCCTGGTTCAGCCAGTCCCTCTCCTAAAACTGTATAGATAGATAATTTGGAATATGGGCAACTGGAGCCTACCATGGAGAATCCTAAGGAGATGATTAAAGGTCATATTTTTTGTTGTATTTCTTTAGTGTTTTATGATTATTTTCTGTCATAAAACAATCTTTTATGACTTGGTTTTACTGTTGTTGTGAGCCTCCCAGGGTTACTTAAGATGAGGAGTGATATAAATCTTCTAAATAAATAAATTTAAGACGCGCTCGGAGCTTCATAGGAATTATTTGCATAAGAACAGTCAACTAAAAATTACACAAAGTGCTTTAAATTACTTATAGATATGTTTGAAATACTGAACTGAAACATTTCTGATGACATCCAAAAGATAAGTGTGTAATAGTTAAATGGTAACATTCATTTACATTTTCAAGTTTCAGCTATTTCAATGAAACCATGAATGATTGGCACCTTGCTGTAGGAGATATACAGAAACGATTTATAACATTTTATCACATGATCTACAGCATTGTAAAAATATCCAGACAGTGGGGATACCAAAGCGTGATAGAGCTCTTTTGATAGATACAATTTGTTTTATCAAAAAAGGAAGGCTCATTTTCCTTTAAACTGGAAAGGATGCTTTAGATTTGCTTAGAATACATTAATAAATAATGCAGTTCTTTTTTGTAAAGACTTCATTTAAAACAAGTATTTACTTTAGCTCTTTAGTGCAATCAAAGCTTTTTCCTACTTCAGAAGATAAAAATCCAGAAGATCCATTATCTGAAGTCAAAGACCCCTTACCTGAAAAGCTTAGAAACTCGGTGGTAAGTTGTAACATAATTCCAATTACTAATAATTCTCACAAGTTTGCTATTATGAGTACTAAATATTGAGCTAAATAGTTGACATATTTCTGGAATATTTAGAATAATCACCATCTTAGTCATAGTCCAATACTTATAGGTGTTTCGTTGTTGTATACAGTTACATTTCCAGTAATATGAACAATGCTAGTGTCTGCTATAAATAAGCCAAATCTGTAGTATAAGACTAGAGAAAGATTATTAGGTTTCACGAACAAGGGACACTTCTAGAACTATTAATACTGATCATTGCTCATCTGGGATTTGTGGGAGATACAATCCAAAACATTAGGAACCCATGGCTTAGGACTCCAGGTTGGAGGTTAGCAATGTCCATGTTTGAGACCCATGTGCTGCTGTGTGGTGGGATGTGCTCCTGTCATTCACTCCAGCTCCTTAGACATGCCCCACAGGCATCCCCAAAGCAATGGTGATGTCACCGACTAATCGTGTCCCGGAAGTGCCTTAAAAGTGCTTCTGACAGAAATGGGACAGAGAGTCCAGAACGTTCAGAGAACATCCCAATATGCACGTTCCATGTTTACAGTTCTATGAAAAGCGTATTTGATTATTTCAGAATATCTAAATATTTGCATATTTTTGCCACCAAATCAGAATTGGAACTTTTTAGGCTTATGGGTAATATTATATTTACATGTTGTTTATTATATTAAATCAAACAATACATTCTGCTGTAAGAACTTTGTACCATTAGCCAAGTGTGGAGCTGGTAGTGCCATGGCTTGGGGATGCTTTGCTTCCTCAGGACCTGAATGACTTGCCATTCTTGAAGGAAGCATGAATTTTGATCCTGTTAGTGAATTCTGCAGGAAAATATAAGATCACCTCTCTGTCAGCTAAAACTGAAGTAAGGCACAAGTAGATAATACAAAAAGTCAGTGATTCCAAATATACAAAGAAATCCACAAAATAATGGAGGAAGAACAAACTCGATGTCAAAGTGCTGACCTAAATCTCATTGAAGTATTACGTGGGGCCTGAAGTAAGCAATTAATGCAAGAAAACCCACAAATGCCATTCACCGTGGAGGAATGGGCCAGAATGCCTGCATATTAATCTGAGAAGCTAATCTCTAATTTCAGAGAACATTTAGCTGCATTGGTTATAGCTAAACATAATGAAAACAACTAATGAATCTAAAAAAATAACTATTTTTTCACATGGACACATTTATTACACGCGCGCGCGCACACACACACACACACACGAGTCACATGAAGCTTTGATAATAGTCTGTGCCAAAGATATATATACAATTCAGGTGTTTAAATGATTTGTTCAGACTATGCTAAGATTTGTGACACTCTGTTCTAAGAATTGTTTTAAAAAATCATCTCTGTACAGCTTGGCAAGTCATCTGGTACCTAAACTAAAATTCCACAAATATGTCAATAAAAACTGTGGGAGGGGAGTAGGTTTTGAGAGTCTATAAATATTAATTGCAAGACTATATTCTGAAACGGTCTTCAAAATAACCATATGAGTAATAAAATGTAGAAATTTTATAGAACCTTCTTGACATGCAGATGCATTGTCTTTTTCTTTCTTTCTAGAATGAACGTCTGCAGTCTGATCTTGTTGTTTGTGTAGTCATTGGTGTACTTTATTTTGCAATCCATGTCAGCACAGGGTTCACAGTATTGCAGGTAAGATTTATTTCTGCTATCCACTTAAAAATCATCTTTTATTTTTTTAAAAAAAATTTCTTTTATAAATCTTTCTTGGATATTGTATTGCTTAACCATAGAGAAAATTTGTTTCTAGGTTCAGTCATATCACATTGACTCTATGTACGTCTCATTTTTTTTCTTGCTTTAAGTGCTACAGGGTTTATTCCAACTAGTCCCCATTGCTATCTTAAGAATTTTAAATAAGATTGGTAGGATATGAGGTAGCCTGTGATTAGAAAATTCTCTCATTTCTCCATGTTCCTGCTTGTGCAACTTTTTGCAGAAGACTGATGTGTCTGGTATATGAGTAAATATGGAAACTTGGGATGCGAAAAACCATGATGTACTGAAACTGTGCTGTCTGAACAGACCAGAATCTCACTTTCGTTTGTTTTTGTTTTGTCTGATACACATGCTATAAAGTGCAAATACTAAAAGGATTATAGCAAGAAAGTTAGTAAGCATATCAGTGGGTGGCAACTAAATAATAAACTTCCAGCAAATTCAGTGGTTAAGGAGAAGAATCTGGTTTTAATCATGTTCATCCAGAGAAGGTCATGTTAGGATACCCATATTTTCTCAAAGGATAGATGAGAAAATATAGAGGAAGGAGTGTTCCAACCCTGGACAAAAATTCTAATAATAACATGCACTATAATATTCTGCATTTAAAATACAGCATTTAAAGGGAAAATGCAAAATTCTATTCCCATTTTTCTTCAGTTGGTATCATATTCCTGTAAACTGATATAAATTTTAATCAAGGGAAGCAACTAGGATCCACTGGGGACTACTTCATGTGTTTCTGATGTTTCTGATAAGCTCTGACATACAATATTAGTTGGTAAAATTAAGCAGAGAAGATAGTTTTTTAATCAGAGCTGCTATTTACAATGAAATAAAGTGAACAAAGTAACACAATTCTGAAAGGGATGGTTATTGTATTTACCTGATTTTTGAGATTTATTTATTTTTCTTAAATTTTCTTTTAGCCTGTTTTAAGTTACGTTTTGTATGCATTGGTGGGATTAATAGGATTTATGACCCATTATGTGCTGCCTCAGCTCCGAAAACAGCTCCCATGGCACTGTTTTTCTCATCCATTGCTGAAAACCAAGGAATATTATCAATTTGAAGTCCGCAGTAAGTAGCACAGTTTGCAGTAGATTAACTAATTTTTTTTTGAATTATCACTAAATAGATTGAGTTATTCTCATTAAGCTGCATTTATTAAAAATTCTATCTACAGTTAAATTACATGATCCGTGGTGACACAGTGGTTAGAGTGCAGGTTGCCTGCAATTTGGCAGTTCAAATCTCACCAGGCTCAAGGTTGATGTAGCCTTCCGAGATGAATAAAGTGAGGACCTAAATTTTGGGGGCAATATGCTGACTATGTAAACCGCTTAGAAAGGGCTGTAAAGCACTATAAGGTGGTATATAAGTCTAAGTGCTATTGCTATTGCTACATGCTAGTTTTTTCTTTTTGTCATAGAAACCTTATTCCTCTATCTATAAAGAAAGACAGTTCAGCTATCTTAGGGATGTTCTGTTAGAGGTATTAGTTGAGTTTGATATTCTATGCATACTCCAGAAATACTTGATTTCAGAATGTGCTCTTTGAATTCTTAGATGCCGCACATGTTATGTGGTTTGAGAAAGCTCATATATGGCTTCTTTTTGTGGAGAAGAATATAATCTATCCCTTGGTAGTCCTCAATGAGCTCAGCAGCAGTGCAAAGGCTATTGCTAATCCAAAGAGATTAGATACAGAGTAAGTAGAAAAAGACACGCATCTTTATTTTGCTTTTGTTTTAATTATGATTAACATTTTGAAAAAAATGTCTGTTTGGGGGCTTTGTTTCTATTTTCACTTCCCCATTGTATAACCTTTCATCATCCTCAGCACTAGGAATGCTTTAGTGTCTCTCTCTCATGCAACTGTAGAATAAGAAGATCTCATTCAAGCCATTGAGTTCAAACTCCTGCTCAGTACAGAAATTCAAGTTAAAGTTGATGGAAGATAGACAGTTCTTCTAGAGCAGGGGTGTCAAACTTGATTTCATTGAGGGTTGCATCAGGGTTGTGTTTAACCTTGTGGGGGTGGAGGCCATGGCCGGGGTAGGCATGGCCAGCTCGTGTCAGAGGTGCCTATGGTGGCCCAAGCGCTCTGCCAGCGAAAACGCCCTCCCAAACTCCATTTTCGGCTGCAATGGCCTCCTGCAACCCTCTGCCAGTGAAAACGGAACTCAGGAGGGCCACTTGTGGTCCTCGTGAGCTCTGTTTTCGGCTGTGGTGGCCTGCAACCCTCTGCAAGTGAAAATGGAGCTTGGGAGGGCCATCTGCAAGCCTCTGCCAGCAAAAATGGAGCTCGGGAGAGCTGCCCACAGCCCTTGTGAGCTCCATTTTCAGGTACGAAGGCCTCCTGCAATCCTCTGCCAGTAAAAACGGATCTTGGGAGGGCTGTGGGTGGCCCTCCGAAGCTCCATTTTCATTGGCAGAGGCACCATGGTCCAGTCCTTTGCTGTTTCCAGGGCGGCCCTTCGGGCCAGATCTAAGCGCCCCACAGGCCGGATCCAGCCCCCAGGCCTTGAGTTTGACACCCCTGCGCTTACAATTTCCCTTGGTAATATTCTTTCCATGGTGAAAGTTCTTCTACTGTTAGGAAGGAAAATTTGAATTTCTCATTAACTTTTCCTTGCCTAAATCTCTACAAACTGCCATACAAACTCTCCACCTGTCCTTTCTCAGGTTTAAGTTACTTGATTCATGAAGTCGTCCTTTCCAACACCCTATGCCTGAGATTCCAAACCTTTACTTTCTCTGCTTTCTGAAAACTACCATATTATTGGGATATATCAGATTAATACTTGCATGAATGAATACTACCTTTTATTTTGTCCAAGGCAATGGAATGTCATAAAAATCATATAAAGAGACTCGGAACCCTATCCATTTGACTGCCTATCTGTCATCAAGATGACTCTCCAAATCCATAAGAGAATAGGGCTAAATCTGCTATGAAAGGAGAACTTGGACTGCATCTAGCCTGGAGCTACCTCCATAGATAATCCTTTGGTCTAATTCAGCAGAGCTTTTTATATGATGACAGGATCTTGAGGCCTTTTACCTTTTTTTACCTAATCTACCTTATTAACTGAATATTGGTATATAATGGGAAAAGGGGAGGTTCCTATATATCATTTTAAGAAAGGAGAAAGTGCAACGTAGGTGGGAGTAAAATTTATGATTCCAATTGGATGAGTTTGTTTGAAGGCATAGGCTGAATGAACATTCCATTTGTCCAAGAAGCAAAGTGATCTGTTGCACTGCAATATCTTTCATCCGTATTTATTAATTTAGTCTACATTTATTTATTTATTTATTTTCTTTCTACTTTTAAAAACACATGCAATTTAGGTATTTTTTAAGGTAAGATTAAGACTTTCTATAACCCTAGATACATGGGTATCCACTGAGGGGTAAGTGACAAAATTGAAATTGCAGTGCAAATTGTGCCTGTTAACAGATTTGCCTATATTGTTGCAAAGGAAATAGAAAAGGATGGAGCTGGCATTCTGCTGTTAGATACACATTTTGTCATCTTAGTGTCATCAGGACCAGTTACAAATCTGGAATATAGCCATATGCTGAGAATCTAAACAAGATTTGCCAGTTAGGAAATCTACTAAGCAGGCATCTTAGAAAATACGTTCACTGAGAATAATCAACAAACTAATCAAGTAGAGGGGAGCGAGTCAAGAAGAAACTAATGGGAGTTTCTAAAGGGAAAACTAAGGGAATTCTTTGGCTTCAGGTTTCATCTGACTTTGTATTTTTCTCATTGCAGACTTGGTGCTTTAATGATTACTATAGCTGGTATGAAGTTGCTGCGCTCATCTTTTAGCAATCCAACCTATCAGTATGTCACTATCATTTTTACAGTGCTTTTCTTTACGTTTGATTACAATCAATTCTCTGAGACTATGCTGCTAGACTTGTTCTTCATGTCCATACTCTTCAGCAAGGTAAAGTCAAATACAGCATCGCCATTCTATTCCATATTGTTACAAGCAACTGGCTTAATGTGAACATCTCAACATCTGCCAGAACAAAGGGGGAAAAGGATTTTTGTGTAGCAGAGCTGTCTTTTTGCTCAATGAACTTTTATAAAGTTCAAGCTGACCTTTTTAACACAGATCTAGTTCATATATATTAAACTCTTATTTATTTAGCCATGGTTCACTCAGTAAACTGCAGATGGCTGGTTTTGAGTAATGCACGAAGCCATAAATTATGATTTAGAAAGTATAATGGCTGGGTTCACACGAACTACTAAGTTGAAACCAGTGTTTATAAGTGAGCGTGTCATGTGAGCACAACCTGTATTCTCCGTCAAGTATTATTTTATTGCTTCCTGTGGGTGGTTTAGTGTGATGTATGCCTTGTTACTAGCTGAGAGACACTGTAGGTTTCTGTACACGAGTTAATAAGTAAACAGACAAACAATAATTGTTATGGTACCAAGTATAAAGGTAGACTACCCCATGTGCATTTTGGTCAATGTTGGCTAATCTCAGAAAGCTAAGTAAAATTGTACATACAGTACAACCTCTGGTCACAAACGCTTCTGACCACAACCAAATCAGATTCCGACCAAAAAATTCACAAAATTTTTGAATCTGGTCACGAACGCATACTCGGGTGGCGATCAAACATGACCCCTGACCCAGAAATTCCTGAAGACGAAACATTAAAAGATGAAATTGCCAAAGTTATAGAACGAATTATGGTCGTGACCAGAGGTTCTACTGTATTAGAACATAAGTAAAAATGGATAATTGGACAAATTTGGATTGGAGATTTAACAGGATATCTTAAGGTGGTAGACAAAAACTGAATTTTAGAAAAAATATCCCAGAGGAAACCAACATAAACTACCAAGAAAATGGTTTGTTGGCAAGAAAAACACATGGACACGTTCATGTAGTTGTCAGAAGTGACGATCCATGCTACTTTTTAAATTTTCTAATCTTACAATGTAAAATAAATCTTGCAATGTCATGGTATTTTTTCCCCTCAGTTTTAAAAGGGAACCTAGAAAAATGCCATTTCATTTTTGTTCTTGACAGTGGTCTTCAATTGGTTCAACAGGGCATGCTTACACATAAACATGGGGTGCGCCAAACGTCTCTGTGGCTCCCTCAAATCGAGTTCCCTTAAGCCTTAATGGAGACATTATTCTGCATGTGCTTCAAGAGGATAAAATCCATGCATGATTATGCTGCTGCTAGGGCTTATATTTCTAAACATTTTCTTCTGATTTCTTTTGTAGCTTTGGGAACTTTTTTACAAACTGAGGTTTGTGTACACTTATATTGCTCCTTGGCAAATCACATGGGGATCTGCTTTCCATGCTTTCGCCCAACCATTTGCTGTGCCCCGTATCCTTTTGAAATTCAAACTTATTTTAATTTGATCTCCTGAAATCTAAATCTAGTAGAAAAAATATACGGTAAGTGATTACAAAAAGTAAATATGAATTTACATGCTCAGTGTTGTAAGAAAAAATAATAGGGGACAAATATCCAGCTTCATTCTATCCTGCTAATAAGAGATCTGGGTAACAATTATGACATCCTTAACTTTATTGTCTGGTAGATTCTGCAATGCTGTTTGTCCAGGCAATCGTGTCTGCCTTTTTCTCTACCCCATTGAACCCTTTTTTGGGAAGTGCAATATTTATCACTTCTTATGTCAGACCCGTCAAATTCTGGGAGAGAGATTACAAGTAGGTGTTACTGAAATCATACAAGGCTTTCATGTATAGTATATTTGTAACGCATTGAAAAATAGGATATTTCTTCATGAAGTTGTTGGATTGGTTCACTCTAGAATTTAAAATAAACCTTTTAATCTCAAAGGCACAAATAATGTTTCTTTTCTTGATACTGATTATTCTGAATATATAACTTTTTAAGAAAAAAAATGAAACTACAGAGCTTCAAATATTTCCATTTAACAAATACTTTTTTAAAGGAGTGGAAAAGATTTGAGTTTTACAGTGAAGGAGAATAATGCATCTGCTTTTTTCTGGCCAGACATTCTCATTTTGATATGTTTTTCTAGAAAGTCTTGCCAGAATTCACTATGTTTCTCCTGCTTTTAGTAATGTTTTGATTTATTTATTGTAATGCCCTCCTAAAATGGATTTTTATGGCAATTGTAAACTTTAGCTTCCTGGTTGCCACAACATTCATGAAAGTATCATTCAAAACTTTGAAAAACAGACAGGATCTATTTTCATACCCAGAAAACATATCTGGCTCAGCCTCTCTTATCAGAAAACAAGAAGAAAACAAATGACTGGAACTAACACTGTTCATCGCCCTGTTGTCAGTTCTGTAAGAGGAATGGGGTAGCAGGGAATCAAATATTTTGGAGAGACACCAATTGGGTAAAACCCTTATTGTATATTAGCTTTTACATACATTTCTCCCTTATTTATTTTAAGATAAGGCATGTAAAAATGAGTCTCTGTCTGGAAGCTAGAATGGTAAAAAAAGAGATAGAATAAGTACCCCATGGTGCTTCATTTCAAGGCATTTCAGGAGTACAAGTTAACTCTACTTTTTTGTCTTTATTTCAGCACAAAACGAGTGGACCATTCAAACACAAGACTGGCTTCTCAGCTTGACAGAAACCCAGGTAATATTGATGAAAGTAGGCAGGTGAGCTGTTGAGTGGATTGTGCAATGGCTCAATTCAGTCCATACCTTTTTTTGGTGGAAACCAAAATTAACCTGAAAGTCTGTAGAGACTTTCAGTCATCCAGGTCATGGTTGTCCCAAAGGCGCTTTTTTTCAGGAGGCAACTGGACTTACTTGTTTTTTCTTTTCAAGATGTTTCATTTCTCATCCAAGAAGCTTCTTCAGCTCTGACAGGATAGTGAGGAATAAATTTAAAGAAAAAACAAGAAAGTCCAGTTGCCTCCTGAAAAAAGCACCTTTGGGACAAAATTAACCTGATAAAAGATGATATTTTGCATCTTTTAAGGGGGTGGGGAAGAGCCCTTTCTAATAAGTATATTGTGTATGTGTAACAGTATATACCAGCTTTTATAACATACATTAGGATTCTGTCTTTGAGAAATGTATTATGGACGATAAATCTTAATAGGATTTTTTTTGTTTTGTAGATATTGTTAGTCATTGTCATTTGCAGTAAATACAGTTCATTCTTAGATACTATGTTCCTTAATCATTCAAATATCTTGATTGATTTTATCTATATTCTTTATCAGTTGTCTTCTTAGGTAATGTGATGCATACTACAGGTAGTCTTCAACCTACAACAGTTCATTTAATGACTTTTCAAAGTTACAATGACACTGAAAAAGATGACATGACCATTTTTCACACTTAAGATCGTTGCAGGATCCCCATGGTCATTTGAACAAAATTCAGATGCTTGACAACTGACTCATATTTATGATGGTTGCAGTGTCCCACGGTCATGTTGATCTCCTTTTGTGACCTTCTGACAAGCAAAATCAATGGGGAAGCCAGACTTAACAACCGTTTACTAAGATAATAACTACAATTGTTCACTTAACAACTGTGGCAAGAGAAGTCATAAAATGGTGCAAATGTATATAAATGTGAAAATAAAAAATATAAAATAAAAAATTCACTTAACAAGTTTCTCACTTAACAACAGAAATTTGGGGCTCAATTATGGTCATAAGTCAAGGATTAGGGATATCATCTAATATATGAATTCAGCTAATAGATGAAAATCTTTTTCTCCAGTTAAACAACCATATTTTTCCAAACTGCAACTTCAGAGTTGTTACTAGTATTTCCTATTTCTGTGCCCTCTATCATCTGAATAAATCTAGAGTCTTTCTTTTTTTCCCATGTTTTTTCAGGAAAAAAACCAAAATTCTGTAGCTGTCTTTATGAATACTCCTCTTTGCACAATACCTATTTAAGCTACAGATATATTCTAGCAACTTGTCCTCGTATCTGGATTCCCCTTTTCAAAAAGAGTATATCCAAAGATGAGAGAACTATCTGTAAAACAATAACTAATTAACCTTGACCAGGGACAAAGATTAATCCTGTATGCTAGACGCTAAAGAGTGCAAATCTTTTATTTCTACTTTGGCTATCTCTGTATAGTACTAGTGTAGAAAATATGGAGAAGAAAGTGCTGTGGATACTGTCTTGGGTTTCTGGAGATGGTTCAACTACTGATCTCTCACTTTTGGGGTGCCCCACCTAAGAAATTTACCTTGACGCCAAGAGAACCACATATGTTAATGTTTCTACAGTGGAAATAATATGGCTAAAAGGCAGGTGTTGAGTCAGCTAAAAGCTCTTAAAGTGATCATCTATCCAAGTCTGTTGTAATATCTTGGGATGATTTTTCAGTAGAATTCTAAAAATAAATTTATGTTTTTAGTATATTGTATTATTTTTCTTCTCCATGTAGGTTCTGATGACAATAACTTGAATTCAATCTTCTATGAACATTTAACTCGCTCCCTTCAGCACAGCCTGTGTGGAGACTTACTCTTGGGGCGATGGGGAAACTACAGTACTGGAGATTGCTTTATTCTTGCTTCCGACTACCTCAATGCACTTGTACACCTTATAGAGATTGGCAATGGCTTAGTCACCTTCCAACTGAGAGGGCTTGAATTCAGAGGTAAAATCTATGTTAATGCACTTTTCATTAATCTTTCCGTACTACTTTCAGACATTGCAACGTACAAATGTAGTCCATTGGATTAATAAATATTTTAGATTGAGATGTTCTGAGCCCAGCTAAAATTGATAGAGCTGAACAAAATTCATTTTATAATCTCAGATCGCTTAATCTTTACTTTCTTAAAATACTTCAACAAATATTCTGTTACTTTTTCTTTCATTAGTGAATTCTATTTTAGTAAATGCTGACATCTTTCCAATGGTATAAGCACTGTAGTTAAAGAAAATCTATGATACGGACATCACTGATCAAATGAACATGGACTCATGAAGGACCTTAGTTATTTACCCCAATGCTACTCATACCATTTTCTACCAGATAGCAAGTGCAAATCATTATTTTTAAATGATCAGAACTGGTGTGGTTAATACTCTTATTTTTAAGAATTACTTTTTTCATTTCAGGAACTTATTGTCAGCAACGAGAAGTAGAAGCTATCACTGAAGGGGTTGAAGAAGATGAAGGGTTTTGTTGCTGTGAACCTGGTCATATCCCTCATGTGTTGTCTTTTAATGCTGCCTTTGGCCAGCGTTGGCTCGCTTGGGAAGTTCTAGTCACAAAGTATGTCTTGGAGGGTTACAGCATCACTGACAACAGTGCTGCTTCCATGCTTCAGGTCTTTGATCTAAGGAAAATACTCACCACGTACTATGTCAAGGTACGTATATAACTCAGGAGTATAGAATTGCCTTCCTCTTTACAAATGAGTACTAAGATGTTTTATCCATGCTATTAATATCTGTGCTAGATACAGGTAGTCCTAACTTACAACAGTTTGTTTAGTGACCATTTCAATTTAAAATGGCACTGAAAAAAGTAACTTATGACCATTTTTCACATGGCCATTTGAACATCCCCATGGTCATAGGATCAGAATTCAGATGCTTGGAAACTGACTCATGTTTATGACAGCTGCAGTGTCCTGGGGTTACCTTTTGCAACTTTTTAACAAGCAAAGCCGGTGGGGAAGCCAGATTCACCTAATCACTGTGTTACTAACTTCACAACTTCAGTGATTCACTTAACAACTCTGGTAAAAAAACAAAACAAAAACGGTAATCAAATAGGGCAAAATTCACTTAACTATCTCACTTAGCAACCTAAACTTTGGGCTCAATTGTGGTCGTAAGTTGAGACCTACCTGTATACCAATATAATAATGATTTTCAGAAGAATAGGTGGTATTGTTCTTATAGGAAAAAAATCATAATTGGCTAGAAATGCGTTGGTGAGCACAGTTGCTTTGGGGTTGAATGTGTAAGGAGTCTGAACTTCAAATATAAATCTCCATCCTCCCACCCAGAAAAAATAAAAAGTAATAAATATTGTGAAACTATTCTTCTAAACGGTTTCATATTTGTTCCTATAAACCAACAGAAAAACAATAACTCTGGGTGTTTTCCTTTCTTCCATTTCTTTACCTTTCCTTTCCTTACTATGGTTTGGGTCTGGTAAACAAACCGTCAGGGTTCAACAGCTACAGAGGATGTGTTTAATCCTTCTTTCTATGTTCGCTAAATACTTAAAAGTTACAATCAGATGTATATATTCTAATAACTGTATTTTTTTTAACCCTGTAGGGTATCATCTATTATGTAATATCCTCTCCCAAGCTAGAGGAATGGTTATCAAATGAAACAATGCAGGAAGGACTGCAGCAATGTGCAGACCAAAATTACGTAGATGTAGACCCTACATTTAATCCTAACATTGATGAGGATTATGATCATCGGCTAGCAGGGATTTCAAGAGAAAGTTTTTGTATAATTTATCTCAACTGGGTAGAATATTGCTGCTCTCAGAGAGAAAAAGTAAGTACTTTTGAATGATTAAGAAATCCTATGAAGATATGATATCTTATCTCTCAAAGAGCATCTAAATCCTGAAAATGTAGAAGAATTGGGAGTTGAAGTTCTTAGCTGAGTCCTATATATATATTTGCTTAAAGTATTTGTATTAGCTCTGAAGAGAATTTACTGCTACCAAGAACCTACTCAGCAATACAATATTCCATTTGCTGATGATGGAACATAAAGGCTTGCAGCCTTTATTGCACTTTTATTAAAGTGAAAGAGTGTGTCCCATTTTGGGTATTATTCTTAATTTTTTTTTCTTAAGAAAGTAGAAAATGATGAAAACTTACAGTTTGAATTATATGATGGAACGTAACGGTATTATGCACACACAAACATCTTACATGCTTTACCTAATGTTTTCAATTTTTGTTTTTGTTTTTACTTAAAGCCACTCAATGCAGATAAGGATTCTTCTCTGGTTACCCTTTGTTACGGACTGTCTGTTCTTGGTCGGAGAGCTCTGGGAACTGCTTCACATCATATGGCTAGGTACTCTTTATTTATTATTCCAGAATAGGTCCCCTAGAAAATAGCTACCTTTTTCCATTCCCACTCTTAATTTGGCTTACTAGATTTGAGTAGCTGATTTCAGTCTCTAAATATTAGTGGCAAATTCTGACAGGATAATTAACAGGAGAGAAGCTTATCTTGCTGCACTTTTCCTCCATAAACAATTAGTTTTTAGGTCTTTTGGGCTTTATGTCCCTTATCTAAATGATCATAAGAAAATGTTTTCAGTTAAAAAACTGCAACTCCTTCATGTAGTATAACTGTTTGTTAGGCTCTTGGCATTCCCCGAGCTTGCTTTTCTCCGTCTGAATATTTCATGGCCAGCCTAGCTAACCTCATCAGTACATGGTGAGTGAAGTTTACTGCCTGCTTTGATTAGTGTATTTGTTTCTTCTTTGGTTGTTAATTTACTGCTAGTTCCTGTTCTGGCATTGTACAAGATGATGAAGAATGTACTTAGATCTGTTGGCCCCTTTCTTTGATTTTGGTTGGTTCCTTTTTGGAATGGCTCATAGCTAGACCTTATTTCAGTATGTCTGTTAATGGTTAATTTCTCAGGGTGACAGACCTTTAAAGCAGTGTTTTTCAATCTTGGCGGCTTGAAAATATGTGGACTTCAAGTAACAGAATTCTGGAAGCTGAAGTCCACATATCTTCAAGCTGTGAAGTTTGAGAAACTGCTATAAAGAATATGCTTGCAATTTTGGATCTTTTGATTTTATTATAGTCATTGACCAGCACTGAGTTCGTATTTGATCAATCTATAAACATTGAGAATAAGAAAAGAGAACTTGAAGAATGCCAAGAATCCAATAATTCAACTCTGGGCTTACATATATTCTCCACTAGGATTGTCAGTCTCTTGTGAAATGAATAAAGAAATTTAACACGCATAGTGAATGAATGATGATAGGGAACATCAGAAATCTTTTCCTTAACTTCAAAAATAGAATAAGTATAAAATTGATTCTGAGCGAAGTGAAAGACTCTGAGACACATAAATAATTTGTCAGCAAATAGGCCAGGTGCTTATTCAGTAAATACCTGCAAAGTACAAGGTAATGGAAGTTTCCAGATAGAACTACTGTTGTTCTCAATAACCGAAAGAATTTATGCCACTTTTCTGCCAAGTAATTTGAGGATGATTAGTTTTCCTTCAGTGTTTCAGCTATTGCTTGAATACATAGCCAGGACAGATATGGAACTGAAGAATGATTGTCAGGGTTTTTTTAAAATTCTCCTGATTTATATTTGTTTATGATGGCAATTTACATTTGCTTTGGCAGTCCATAATGTTTATATAGAAATGAAAGTCTTACATTCTTCAACTAATTTTAGAATGCTGAATGCTTGCTTTAATGTTTGGGGTTTCTCTCCCAAACTAAACAGTAATCTGGAATCTTTCCTGTATGGGCTCCATGCCTTGTTTAAAGGAGACTTTCGTATATCATCAATTCGAGATGAATGGATTTTTGCAGACATGGAATTACTGAGAAAGGTGGTGGTTCCTGGAATACGCATGTCACTAAAACTGCATCAGGTATAAAGAATGCTTGCACACATGCACGTCAGTCAAAAGTGTCATAGATGGTTATAACTCAAACTCTGTGGGTAAGAGATTTGTAGCAGTCCTCCCATTGGTTCAAGAGCAAATGGAGCTCTTGAAAAAGGAGTCACTTTTAGTAATATATGAGGAAAAGATTTAATTGTGAAATGAATGCCAATAAATACAGTAAAAATTAATTCAGTATTATTTGTATTCATTCAATTTCTGTTGCAAACCATCTCAAGCAAGCAACTGGTTATATATCATCTGGTAAATTTGATAAATTTATCAGAATCATTCACTGAGATGGTTGGCTATAGAAATTGAATAAAATAAAGTAAATGAAGTTTGTTTCACACATGTATCTGTATACATAATTGAAATGTATTAAAACAATGTTGTTCCAGTAGATTAAAAATACATGGATATTGACTGGCGATACCATTCTTTGTCAGTTTATTTAGGATAATTTATCAGGAAAGGAAAACATTTAAATTTCAAGAAGTAAATTGGCTTTGATTTTTTTTCAGTTACCTGTTTGAACAACATTTATTTTCACAAATAGTTTCATAATTAAAGATATGTAAGTTATGTGAATTTGGAATTTACTGTCCATATTAGCAGGGTCAGCAATTCAGTCTAGAGTGAATAGATATTTTGAACAGATATTTTAACAGAACTGTTTGGTATTTTTTTGAAACAGCTTCTATTTTTCCTTGCAAGGTTACTTCATGTAGGAAAGAACATGTTACATGGAGTGAGCAGATTTGGGGGAAATGGTTGGAATTAAATGGAGAAGGGAAAAATTGAGCATTTAGGAATTGAAGGGAAGCAGACTATACTTTTCAGTGTCACTGACTGCAAAATTCCCTGGTATTGTTTTATCAAATTTTCCCTGGTCTCCATTGTTTGGCTATTTTCTCATTTTTTAATATCAATATCTTAAAAACTAGTGCAATTTGTACATCTTTTTGTAAAGAGAAGAGAAAAGAGAAAAACTAGGTTTGTTAATTGCATTTGGTACTGCCATGGTGCCAGATGTTACAAATCCATCCCTGGAGAAACATATGGCTGAATTGTTTTACATCTTGGCTTAAAACCTAGACTGTGATCTACGAATGCTTATACAATAGTAAATTAGTTAATCTTTAGGGAAACAGCGCATTCTTCATTGTTTAATGTTTTTCTTAAGCTGATAACTAGATGCAATCTTAAATAATTGAATTTGGCCGATTATAAACTTCGACTGTATAATTTTAGTATAGACTAAAACAATGTTCCTCAACCTTGGCAGCTTAAAGATGTGTGGACTTCAACCCCCAGAATTCCCCAGCCAAACTTGCTATTCTGGGAGTTGAAGTCCACACATCCTCAAGTTGCCAAGGCTCAGCAACACTGGACTAGAATATAATCATTTCTCTTTTCACAATGAAGGGTCATATTGAACAGTTCTTTTACTCTTCGGTTTAGGATCATTTCACCTCTCCTGATGAATACGATGATCCCACTGTTCTCTATGAAGCTATCACAACACATGAACAAAACCTGGTTATAGCTCATGAGGGCGACCCGGCTTGGCGAAGTGCTGTACTTTCCAATTCTCCCTCCCTACTTGCCCTTCGCCATGTGATGGATGATGGCACCAACGAATACAAGATCATCATGCTGAACAAGCGCTATCTAATCTTCAGAGTCATTAAAGTAAGATACTATTAATGGGGTGGATGAGATGTAATAAGTGGGGAGGATAGGCATTTATTACTTTCTAGTATGAAATTGGGGGTTTTTTGGGCGGGGGAGGGTTATTGCCTTTTAAATCCTGTGATTTTGTTAAGCAATTCTCTGATGTTAAATTGTTTAGGTCTTCAAATATTTTGATTAAGGAAATCTGCAGGACTTGCAGACTAGGGAAGAAATTAAAAAATATATATTTTATGTTTCATTCCATAACTGGGAGAAGTGTAGCACAGGCATCTCTCACTACCTTGTTACATCTTACTTCCTGCAGGATACTGATAATAGTTTTTATCTATTTCTTGTGTATAAGCAAATTTTAAATTTGTTTATGCCAACGCTTAGAAGTAGAATAAATAATTATATAAGATATGCATGAATCCATTCCGTAAAGTTAAATACAAAGGCTGCATGTTTCTGAAGTAATTAAATTAATTTTAGTTATTTTTGTAAAAGGTAAAACTTTAATGTATAATTTTAAAATTGTCTAAATCTTGAGGGTATTTATGATTAGGATGGAAGAGTGTGACTGTGTCTATGCGTGCATGCACCTATATCCTGTTTTCAGTATGCATTTAAAAAGCGTCTACGGAAACACTCAATCATCCACATCATGGTTGTCCCAAGGGTGCTTTTTTTTCAAAAGGCAATTGGATTTTCTTGGTTTTTTTCCTTTGGAAACATTTCACTTTGCATCCAAAATGCTTCTTCGATTCCCCACCAGTTACTTAGAATCAAAGAAGCTTCTTGGATGAGAAATGAAATGTTTTCAAAGGAAAAAAACCCAAGAAAGTTCAGTCGCCTTTTGAAAAAAAGCACTTTTGGGACGTTTAAAAAATGCTTCTAATTTTAGACCACTTTTGTGCTAGTAGATTTATTTGATAAAATCAGTGAATATTTCATGTCATAAGATTCATGTAGCTATAGCTGTCTGATTTGCATTTTGCCCCACTATTTTCCTACATATCTTCCCGATTTCTGCGTTTTTGCAGGTAAATAAGGAATGTGTCCGTGGCCTTTGGGCTGGGCAGCAGCAGGAGTTGGTCTTCTTACGCAATCGAAACCCAGAAAGAGGGAGCATCCAAAATGCAAAACAAGCTTTGAGGAACATGATTAACTCATCTTGTGATCAGCCTATTGGATACCCAATTTATGTCTCACCTCTGACAACTTCATATTCTGATACTCATGAACAGCTAAGAGAGATTCTTGGTGGTGCCATCAGTCTGGGAAACATCAAGAACTTCATAGTATCTACATGGCACAGGTGAGTAAAAGAAGTCTCCAAAGTACAGTTGCTCATTTTAGTATATTTAATTAGAATAGTACACTATAAAGTTTTTTTTATTTTACCACTTTTCTTTTTGTGATGCAAACTCAGAGTAAGATTCCTGTCAAAACAAGAATATTGCTTTTATTAGAAATGTGGAAAGCCTATTTCAGTATTTTGTCAACAGTCAGTTTAATCTCAGTTGTATTGTTTACCTCCTGCAAACATTAACTATGGATAAAGTTTGCTCTTTGTGAAACTCTATTTCAGTCACAGAATGCTCCCTTAATATATCCTATTTTTCTCTGGAGTTCCAGGGATGATTTGTAAGTTTCTGAAGGTAAATTAGGCAATGCAATCTTACCTGTTTTGTTTCTCCCATCCCTACAACAGTAGAGAAAACGTGTGTTGTGTTGTGCTGAATAACTGAATAACCAGGCCCACTTGTTCAGCTTTACCTATCTCAAGAAAGTGTTATGAGTTTGATGCAGGGATGGAGATGGTAAATGCCATCTTAAATTTCTGGAAGAAAAGTAGAATGTATAATAAATAAACATGAAAATAATAGGTCAAGATATGACTTTATACGATTTTGGTAGAATGAGATAACTACTTTCATAGTCTTCTTGCTATTGTTTTTTATTATTGTTATGTTCAGGTTAAGAAAAGGCTGTGGTGCTGGTTGCAACAGTGGAGGAAACATTGAAGACTCGGATGCTGGAGGTGGTACTTCCTGCACAAGTAATAGTGCAACTGTCAACGATTCTCAGAGCAGTGTATCTCAAGGAGGTGGGAATGCAACTATTGGACAGGGATCTGGAGTAGGATTGCAACCCCCTGTTGCCTCTCATCCAGTCACCCTAGGTAAAACTGAATTAGTGTCTGAGAGTGTATGCATTCAAGTGCCTCACTGCCCGATTGGGATAATTAACCTTTGAAATGTTGTTGTTTTAACTTCTGTCTTCCCATTAACAGTGTCTGTTAAGCTTGTTTGGAATCCACAGGCCCCATTCCATCCATTCAGCTTGCAGCTTTGATGATTCTGTAGAGGATATTAGTAAAGATAACAATGTACTTTTTTCCCATGAAGATCAGCATACATGTAAAAGACATAGTTTGTCTTCCAGAATCTCAGTATTATGAAGCTGCGTATTTCCCAAGTGGAAAATTCTCAGGCCAATCCTAAAATAGCAGTTTGGTAGAAATAACATCAAGTTTAGGCTCTAGCTTTGAGGCAGACTCAGCCTACCCTGGTTATCTGGGAAGAGTTTGATCCTGTGGGTCTTAATGACAGGACAAGGTTTCTTGGAACTCTTTCTTTAGTCATCTGTATGTGAACCCATATTCTTTTTGGTTAGCCAAGGCTTCCTTGGGTTATGAGATATGGCTATGGCAGTAGCAAATTCCTCATTGAGTGAGGGAGTGGTCTTACCACTGCTTAAAGAAGCAGTAATTTACCCTGCTCAAGAAGCCATCACTGGATTCAACCTTTTAGGATAGAGAGTTCTGAAGGAAACAGATTATCTTGACCCTTTTCAGCTGAGTTTGAGACCAAGCATGAGACCAAAATAATGCTGATTGCATTTATGGATGACCTCTGTGGGAGAGGTATGTCCATCCTGGCTAGTCTTGATCTCTTAGTGTCCTTCAGTACCACTGATTATGGTACACTTTGAAACCAGCTCTGCAGAGTGGGGGGTGTAGTTTTGGATTGATTTTCCTCCTCTCTTCAGGGCCAATTCTGGTTAGTATTGATAAGGGGGAGGGGGAAGAGAGAGATCTAGCTCATGACTCCTTCCCTCAAGGCTACTGATCTTCCCATTCCTATTTCTCATCTATACAAAGCAGTGGGCAAACTCATCCAACTGTAGGAGTGATACTCAGCCACTCAGAGTTGCTTCAATCCTGCTTATTCCAGGTCTTTGAGAAGGAATGCCAAATCCAGGCTAAATATCTGGCTGACTGTCCCAAAGGTGATTTTTCAGGACTTTCTTGTTTATTTCTTTGAAGACATTTTACTTCTCATCCAAGAAGCTTCTTTAGCTCTGATTGGATGGTGGGGAATGGAAGAATTTATACTCCTTGCAAACAGCTGGTCATTTGCATCCTTTTAGAGCATGAGTGCCAAACTCACTGCGTCACGCTGCCGTCATGTAATATATTATCCCTTCATGGAACTGGGGTGGCCGTGGCCTGTACATGATCCGGCATGCGGGCCACCAGTTTGACACCCCTGTTTTAGAGGATTGTTGAGGCACTTGGAGGTTTATCTGGTCTTCAAAGAAAAAAACAAAGTCAGTTACCTCCTGAAAAAGCACCATTGGAACAACCATGACTGAGAATCTCCACAGACTATCTGGCTGACTGTGTGACAAACCAATAACAACAACAACAACAACAACAACAACAACAACAACAACAACAACAACAACAACAATAATAATAATAATAATAATAATAATAATAATAATAATAATAATAATAATAATACTACAAATAGCATGCTGATGATGCCCAGCTTTTTATCTGCACTCAACTTTGTTTAAGTGCTATGGTGGTCTGAATGGGGAGAACAGGCTTCAGCTCAATCCTGGCAAGACTGAGTGACCATGGTTTTAGGGTCTCCCAGATCCAGGGTTTTTCCATCTTTGGTTACGGTTGCACTGCCCCAAACAGAACGTGCACAATTTTAGAGGTTCTTCTTGACTCCAAAAAGCAAGTTATAGCCATGTCTAGGAGAACATTTTGTTTTGTAAAGCAGTTATGCATTTTCCTGCATCAGGAGACAGTACTCATGGTTACTCCTACCTTGGTCATAAAATGAGTAGATTACTTCTATGCATTGTCATGCCTGTGTACTCTGTGACTTTCCGGAAGTTGCAGCTTGTCTAGAGTGCAGTGTTGCAGGCGGAAATGGGCACACCTTAATATGTCCATAATACACCTCAGTTCCATAAGCTGCACTATTTTCCAGTGTGCATCCAGATGGAATTCCAAGTATTGGCTCTCCTCTGCAAAACCTACAATTGAATGTAGCCAGATTATTTGTCAGAATGTCTTTCTCTAGGTGTGACAGGAGAGGCATGCTCCTATCCTTTCGGTTAAAAAAAATGATACAGGACTTCGGAAATATGTCTTTTCTGTCATAGCACCTACCCTATGGGAAGCCATATTCCCCAAGACCAGATTGGCTCCAACTTTGCTAGCTTTCCATAAGGCCAGCACTAAAAAGTGCTAAAACTAGAATGGACTTCAGGTCTGGGGGCTGAGAGGGTTTAGATGGTCTTTTGAGTGGTTTCTGTTTCTGTTGGGTCCATTCTTGGTAGTCATCGTTTGTTTTTCACTTCACTTGTGCTGTTTTTATTGTTTGAATGAGTTATTAGCCACCCAACAACTCGTCATATTTTTCATATGTAAATCAAGTTAATTATTAATTAATTAATTACATTATACCACATTTGCATTTCATTACCCAGTGAAAGATCTGAATTCATTTTCCACATTATGTCAAGACCACCTTAAATAGTTTCTTAGGGTTATTTTTCACTATGTGGGAAGTTCTTTGTAGAAACCAACCACACAAATCAAATAGTTGTATTTATGCCTTATCGTTCCTCAAATGATAACATCCAAAACTAAAATGTCCAGAACAAATAAATTGCTGATTACATTTTATCAACTATCATACAGAGCAATAGTCAATCAATCAATCAATCAATCAGAATAGAGCCGGAGGTGACCTTAGAGGTCTTCTAGTCTAACCCCCTGCTCAAACAGGAGACCCTATACCATTTCAGACAAGTGACTGTCCAGTCTCTTTTTAAAAAAACCCAGTGATGAAACAGACTGCCTGCCAGTGGTTAAGAGCATCAGGCTTAAAAGACCTGGAGAGGGGTGGGGTGGGGTGGGGGCAAATGAAATTTAT
>JANHFL010006368.1:28078-38536 GCA_032468155.1 Oxyrhabdium leporinum | reverse complement strand
GGGGGGGCAGCTAGGTAGGCCACGCACGGACGTAGTGCCGGTGGGAAGCGAAGCAAGCGGCAGGCAAGCTCAGGGGACCGTGGGGGGGGCAGCTAGCCAGGCCGCACATGGACGCAGCGCCAGTGGGAAGGGAAGCAAGAGACGGCAGCAGCTTACTTACCCCGGCAGGCAGGCAGGCAGGCAGATCAGGAGCAGTTGGGGCACAGGCACATCCTCGTGGGAAGGGACGCAGAGACACTGTGGTGACTAATTGCTTGGTAAACTTATATAGTTTGCTAAGCCTATGCTGGGGTGGGGATGCAAGATGAATAGTGATGGGGCGAGCGGCGGACGGGCAGACAGAGTGGGGTGAGCAGGGGGCGGGGCAAGCAGTGAGCAGGCAGGCAGGGGCGGGGCCAGCCAGAGGTGATATTTGCCAGTTCTCCAAACCAATTAAATTTTCCCTACCGGTTCGCTTAGACCAGTGTCAACCGGCTAGATTTCACCTCTGGATGAGATGGATCTTTAAGAATGTTTTGAACTTTCTTAAGGCAGCGGGAGCTATAAAGCTCTTTAAAAGTATTAAAAAGGAAAGGCCTTTTCATAAATAATACATTGTTCTTCTCTAAATATGCTGAAGTTGATTCTTAAGAAACAGAATGATAAAGGATTTACTAATCAGTGGTTTCTCTAAAATAAAGTAGTTGCTGTAACAAGTCAGCTAGGCAACATATGAGAAGCTTGGTAACAATGAAAAAACTGAGGAATGATTGGCAGAACTGAATCTCTATCCTCAAACCATTTTCCCCAGTGTTATCACCTGGCTTAAGACAGCATTATTAGCATAAACAAATATGTTATTAGGATTCCTATGATTTAATTGTCAGCTGCTGGATCCAAGTTTCAACTCCTTTTTCTCCCCATCACATTTCCTTCCAGTTTTAGTAGCCACAGATCAGCTATTTGCAACACCTGTCAAAAATACCTTAATTACAGCACATATTCAAGAGCTCATCCACTTAACCCTGGATAAATGAAAATCTATTTCAAAATTCACTATTCTGCCATTGCACTTAGATTTCAGCTAAATCTCATGCCTAGAATTTATTAAATCAGTATCATTTTGTTGAATTTCTGAAGAAAAAATTAAGTTTATGCTGGTGAAAATATTTCCCTTTACTCACCAAACATTGTATGCTAAGAAAGGGATAGAGGTAGAACTGTTTATTTCTAATGAACAATTAATCGAGAGTGGGAGAATATAGAAATACTGTTTCTGATTAGAGAAAAAAAGACAATATCCAGGTTCAGAAACAATACAAGTGTAATTCCTTTGCTATTTGTACATTTTAAATGTGTCTCAGCTGAATATTACACATTGCAGAGATTAAACTTGAAAGAATACCAGTATTTGAATAGGCTGAAACAGGAACTGCAATTGTTTATACAACTTTCTTTTTTCTTCCATTCAATTGTGTCTGATTCTCAGAGACTGCTGGACAAGTCCCTGCAGTTTTCTTGGCAAGGTTTTTCATTAATGCTTTGCCATTGCCTTCTTCCTAGGGCTCAGAGTGACTGGCCCGAGGTCACTCAGCTGGCTTTGTGCCTAAGGTAGAACTAGAAGCCACGTTCCCCTAGTTTCTAGCTTGATTCCTTAACTACCATACCAAACTAACTCCCATTATAAAATTTACTTCAATATTATTAATATAAACTAACAGACTTGAGAGTTTTGACCCCCAGCAAGAGTAATTGCAATGTCTTTAAATTTTGATATTGTTGAATTACAAATAGCAGGTTTTATCTGTTATTAATATAAATTGATGTGTGTTTGATTATCAAACTCGCTTTTTGTCCAAAAACACAAAATTTCTTGGAGCTATCAAAGACAACCAGATCATTTAGATATAAACTATTGTGGATATATATTTAGCTAAATAGGTTTAAATCCAATGTTTGTAATATATCTGATTTGAGGATTTTCAATCTTTTCCCACAACAGTGAAGGGACAAAGAAACTTTCTGCAATTGTAAGATTAAGGTCAGCATGAAGCCTTGTAGAAAAAGACAGAGAAATAGTATTATGAGGGGAGCATAAGTAAAGGAAGAAAGTATTCTGGTTTCTGCTGAAGACTTTTGGGAAATAGCTGCTCAAGTCCTGACTCACCTTAGTGTCTATGATGAATAATCAAGCTGATGTTTTTCTACTCCACTATACCTCCAATAGCACTTCAAAAAAAAATGCTGTTTGAACAACTTGTGCTCCAATGGAGTGGGGTGGAATGACTTGGTGGAGCAGGTAGCCATGATGATCAACCATCACTGAGTCAAAATCTCCACAGTTTGGTGGAGCTGTTGTTGGAACAACTGCATTGCTAACAACTGCACCACTAACACTGTGTTATAGTGGGTTTTTGGGCAAGTATGATAAACATCCAAGCAAACTTCCTGATTTCAGATGTGTTTCTTAATAGTACTATACAGGATTTATAATTACCTTAATGACAATATGTAAAATGAACAACTGTCCTTTAGACCATCTCAGATTTGTACTACTATGCTCATTTTGTAACATGCCAGAGAGCTTCATTGAGAAAGGATGCTTTAAGTCAGAATATGACTGGAATTAAAGAGGATTAATTGATCAGTTCCAGGTTTGTATTTTGTTATCCCACTTATTATTTCTATAAATAACTCAAGGAGGTGAACATGCCTAATACTCCTTCCTCCTATTTTTCCCCCACAACAACCCTTTGAGGTGAGCTGGGCTGAATGAGAGTGACTGTCCCAAAGTACCCAGCTGGCTAAGGCAGAACTTTAAATAAAAATTTAAAAGATACGTCCCAGGGAAAAGAAAAATACAACACAAAATTGATTAAATATACCACTTTACTTGAGGAAACAATTTGTAATGACCAGTCAATTGTTTAAAATTACTCATCTTCGTCTCCTTGATAGATTTGCATTAAGATCAAGTTGTATATTTTCTCATGGCATGTATATTTGGAAAGTTTTGTTTCAGCTTTTCGATGTAAACTCTATCCATCCTCTGCCCATAATCTATAAAGAGAACAAATTAGAACAATACTTTCATTGCAACATAGCTACCACTTTAAAAAAAATGGCTTGAAGTTTAACATATATCTGAGTTGGCCTATAATAACGTAGGTGTCACCATTTCACACTATCTGCATTATCATGCTGCTTTCTGACAAAAGCCTCCTAGTCCTTCAGTTAAGAAGTCTCTCATCTTCTTCTGAAACATCAATCTGCTCAGAACCTCCTTAAGGCTTGACTGGATCATACCTAAAATAGCTCCTCTCACTGTCAAATATCATGCCTAACTTTCTACCAGTTTTTCCTTCCCACTGCATATTTTAAGAAGCTGGATATTTCATTTATTGAACTACCATTGTAATAACAGATCTTCGTCTAGCAGCTTCCAGCCATGGTGAAAATGTTTTTCACCATTTCCTCATGACCTTGGAATGCCTCTGTTACCTCTTGTGCACATCTGCTTCACTATTGTCACCCTCACCCATCTTGGCCAAGCAGTAGGAAGAATTAAATAATAAGATAGGATATGTTTTGGACAGGAGGACAGGAGTAACAGAACAATATATCTGGTTCATTGGAAAGGGACACAAATGTTGAACATACGAGGGGATTTTAAAAAACAAACAGAAGAAGGCAGTCTAAAGTCAGAATTTGGTGATGGCAATCAGCAGTTCCCAATTTATAGAAAACTATGATGAAAATATATTCCAGCTGCTTCCCAAGACCCACAAGAGACCAGCCAATCATCTGTAATAGAACAATCAAGCTCTGCAACACTGAACAATATAAAGGATTTAATTTCTATATAAAACATCTCTCTTCAGTAAAGAGTTCAATGTAGCAGGATTACATTTGATTCTTATCCAAAGTAATATTTACTGAATACGTAATGTATGTTTGGAGAACCAAGATTTACTATTCAGGTGGGAAGCCTGATATCAACACCTGCAGCATTTTGTTTTTCAGTGGACAGTGAGATGTTTCAAGAACAGGAGACATAACTCTCATGTGCTATGTTCCTTTTCAGCTGGCATTTGAAGGTATGCTGTCTTCACCCCCCCCCTCCCCCCATTATTTAATTAATAGTTTTTGAGAGACTTGATTTTTAGGAAACCCTCTATAAAAGTGATCAAAAGTATTCATCTTATGCTATTATGCTAATAATTCCACAACTTAACATGTGTGAAAATGTTCCTTTTTTGGGTTAATTTTGTATTTCCTTTGATTGTGTGACATTGGGTCATTTTCTGGTTGCCCTTTAGGGTTTGTAGCAGATGTTTTGTGATCCTTTTCTATGTTTCCTTTGATATTTTAAACTGCTGGCAATAAGTTTCTTTATACTTGAATAATTTACTCTGATCCATGTCCTCCATTCCCTCTTTCTCTCGGACTTCTCAAGGTTCTTCCTATGATTTGCAGAATACTGTACAACCTTATTCAATACTATTTGCTGAATAACAGAGTGGAAGGGACCTTGAAGGTCCATTGTATCATATCTTTAAAAAATCTTAGAGCACTGGGAAACTACTAGACGATTGGAAAAGAACTGATGTGGTTCCCATCTTTAAAAAGGAAAAAAGCAAACTCAGGAATCAGTCTAGCATCAATATCTGGGAAGATCCTGGAAAATATAATAAAAGAACAGATCTGTGAACTTCTAGAAACAAATAAGTTATAACTAGTAGCCAGCACAGGTTTGTTAAAATAGATTATGCCAAACCAATCTTATTTCATTCTTTGATAATGTGACTAAATTAGTAGACTAGCAAAATGCTGTGGACATAATATACTTAGACTTCAGCAAGGCATATGACAAAGTAGACCAGAGCCTACTTCTTGGTAAGCTAGAAAAATGTGGGCTAGGCAGCATCACCACCAGATGGATTTGTAACTGGCTGACAAACCATACTCAACAAGTAGTCCTTAATGGCACTAAGTCTACATGGAGGGAAGTAACCAGTGGGGAACACGAGGTTCTGTCTTAGGTTCAGTACTCTTCAATATCTAAATGACTTAGATGAGGGAATAGAAGGGGAACTCATCAAATTTGCAGATGGCACTAAGCTGGCAGAAATAGCCAACACCCCAGAAGACAAACTCAGGATCCAAAAAGATCTTGACAGACTTAAACAATGGGCTCTATCCAACAAAATGAAATTTATTGTGAAGAAAAGCAAGGTTTTACAGCTGGCCAGGAAAAACCAAAGGTACATGTACAGATTAGGCAAAACCTGGCTCAAAAACAGTAACTGTGAGAGCAAACTTTGAGTCTTACTGGATGATCACTTAAACATGAGTCAGCAGTATGCAGCAGTAGCCAAAAAAGCTAATACAATCCTTGGTTGTATAAACAGAGACATAGAATCAAAATCACATGAAGTATTAGTACCACTTTATAAATCCTTAGTAAGACCACACCTGGAATACTGCATCCAGTTTTGGTCACCCCATTACAAAAAGATGTTGCGACTTTGGAAAAAGTGCAAAGAAAACAACTGATGATTAAAGGCCTGGAGACTAAAACATATAAAGAACGGTTGCAGGATTTGGGTTTTGCTAGTCTAGAGAAAAGAAGGACTGGCGGGACATGATAGCAGTATTCCAGTATTTAAGGGGCTGCCACAAAGAAGAATCAAATTATTCTCCAAAGCACCAGAGGGCAAGAAACAATGGCTGGAAACTAATTAAGCAGACAAGCAACCTGGAATTATGGAGAAACTTCCTAACAGTGAGGACAATTAACCAGTTTGCCTTCAGAATTTGTGTGCTTCATCACTGGAGGTTTTTAAGAAGAGACTTAACAGTCATTTGTCTGAAATGGTATAGGATTTCCTGCTTGAGCAGGGGGCTGGACTAGAAGACCTCCAAGGTCCCTTCCAGCTCTATTCTGATTCTGATTAGTCCAACCCCTGATCAGGCAGGAAACCTTATATCTTTTCAGAAAAAGGGAGTAGTTATTCACCTCCTTCTCAACTGTGTTGAGAAACAAAAGGGGAAAACTTAAGATATGCACTATAAAAGCTTTTCAATGGAAATATTTCTGAGTTTTTATAGAAATGTGAATGGATGTTCCCCAGCCATAAGATTCACCATGTTTGTTTGTTTTTTAACATTGCATGATAAGTATGATGAAAGAATTAAGCAGGATTTTCCCATCTCATTCTAGAGAAGTCCCATATTTATGTCTTTTATCACACTGAAGTTACCCTATTCCATTTGAAAAATTATAACTGAAAATATATATTGTTTCAGTAGCAGTTCTCATATTTTAAATCCTTTTTCTCATACCATTAATAGTGTCCAGTTAGTGTAAACTGATGAAAAGGAATTTATAAAAGAACTAAAATTATCGGAGGTTTTTTAAAAAAAAATTGCCAAGATCTGCCTTCCTAAATACCACATTGGGCTATGAATAGCTTTCATTTTATTGGTAATAGTAGAATTTGCATCTCCAAACTCCAGATAATTTTACCGCCAACACTAAATATTTGTGGAGATTCAGCTCATAAGGCTAAAATAGTTTCCTTTCTAGAGCAGAGCTGGAAAAGGTGCGTTAGAAACATTAAACCTTTCAGCAATTTATGCAAAACTCCAAATGTATCTTGAAGACCCAAAATGATAATTCAAGTGACATTCATGTGTTTTTGTTAGTTGAAGAGAACAGATCATACAGTGTATAACAGAAGCTGGAAAGGTAAAAACAACTTGACTAAAATGAAACATCACTGTGAAGGAATGCAGAAAACATTAACTTCAAACATGTGGGATTAATAAAAATGAGAATAAGATAGATGTTCTCTGTGTTAGGTCAGGTCCATATGGATTTAATTTAGGGGACTGTGCACACTTTCTCGGTGTTTCAGATACATGCTGTCCAGACATTTTGGTTTTGGTTTTTATTCTTAGCTGATCATTCAAGAAAGGGAGCTAAGAAGAAGCATATAATGAGCAATTCTCATTGCTGAATCTCCCAGAATAAACATGGATGTGTTTTAATAATCCTTTGACAGCAAGTCTTCACATCTCAGATTATTATTATTATTATTTTTACTTTGACTTGTCTTAAAACCAAATCTATATATCTTGTGTGATTAGAAACAGGCATAATTTAATACCTGATCTACTAAATAACTACTGGTCTAATAGATTGCCACCATCTGTCTATAAAATTATTGTGGCTGCCTTGCGATTGTCACTATCTTTCTTTGTGAACATTGATAACAGTTGATCTAGCAACAGATTGTCCAATGTAAGTTTAAATGGTTAACATTTTCAGTATAAATATAGTTTTTCAAGAGGTAACAGCTATGGTTTTCTTAAATTGGACTTAACATGATAAATACAATTTAAGCAATATAAGTAGTATTTAGGCTTTTAGCAACTGTTGATGCTCCATAACTTCTTTTCTCCAATATTATGCACTAATAATGTTGTAAAGGTCCAGGAGCACATGCATAGTGCCCTCTCCTGGCTCTCATCTTTAATATCCACATCTTATTAATTTTTCAAAAGAAATTGTTTTTAGAATAATAAGTGTCCCCTGCTCAAAAAACACATTAAAGTCATACTTTACGCTTTTTTAAAAAAGAGGGAGAGAAAAGAAAAAGACAGTAACATTTAAGATGCCTTTTCTTAATTAACTTTCCAATTAAACATTAAATATATTAGATATTTTAAAATACACAATGGTACTTTAGTTTCTGATATAATTTTCATAATCTGTGTGACACAATTTATGGTTGAAAATGTTTTGAGCATTTTTAATCTCTTAAAATATTGTTTAAATGTCTAAAGGTTCATCGAAATTTGGAATGTTGCCTTTTAGTATCCACATAAAATAGATACATTATTCTGGATACATATTTTTAAATCATCATTGGTGGTTTTAAAACACCAAAATTTGTTAATTTGGAAGTGTACATTGCAGCTAATATTCTGGCTGATGCATGATGTCTTTTCTTTCCATGCAGCTACCTTATCCAAATTTCCCATTTCTTTTGTGTAAAGAGATGCTTATGCCATTTTTACAAAGTCCCTTGGATGCAAATTTCATTTTGTTTAATTACTAGAATTTAATGATATAGGAAAATGACTTCTGTATGTTGTAATTGGAAATGCTTTGTATGTGGTACTTGGAAATGAACCCTATTAATTTAAACACAAGTACTAAGAGAATTGTGTCTTTGCTCACTTTGCAGGTTCTTAAAATAGAAAATGGCAATAAGCTGCTGTATGCCTGTTTTGGTTTGATCTTATCCAATTCTGAATTGTTGCCACTATCTCTACAATGAAAACATCTTGGAAGTTGTTGCAGAACAATTGAGCAATTGGCTTCCTTACAAAAATAACTGCAACTTCTGAAAACCTGACAGGGGACTAAGAAGGGTATAAATGATATAATCCAATGCACAGTAAAATGGAAAAAGGGGTCACTGAAATAATTGTACTTACAGAAGTTTTGACTATAACCAAGAATCTCTTAAATACAATCTGTCTGGCTCTCTCCTCTCAGGCACTGTTTATGGTTAGCAAATGCAACATGAGTAACTACAGAGAAACAGGCTGAACTGAACATTTAAACTAGTCTATATGTTTGTAGTTTTCCATACCAATTTTATTAAAAGTATCATTTTCTTTCCGTTACCTTTTTCATCACCAAAAGAGGCAGACAAGATACCCATGCTTTTTTTTTAAATTGGGGGTAAATGGGGTCCTTATGGGAAGTAAACATGTTGATAGTTATAGACACATTTGAGATACTGAATGATTGTAATTTAATCTTTCTTCTGTGAACCTGTGCTTCATTTTTTTCTCCTGGCTCACTACGCGAGCTTCCTATTTTCAGTGCCAGAAGTTTTACCTCCTTTCCTATCACACACTATTTTCTTTCTGCCAAGCGTTAATCTCTCTTTCTCTAACTTGATGTGCTCCAGAAGTACTGGATTGCCAGCTGGTTTATGGATATTATAGTCCAATACAAAATATCAGATTGAGAACTGCTACTATAGGCAGTGTATATGTGTTTATTGGTGTGATAAGCTGATTTATACAGATTCTCAGGGCGTGATGTCAAATTGGAAATGTGGGGGTTACAGTCTTCTCCTGGTATGGGGAGAACAACATAAGATAACAAAGGAGGAATTGAAATCTGTATATACCAATACAGCTATTTTTTTTAGCTTGAGATACTAGATTTTGCCTGTAAGGAAATTATAACATAACCAAACTTAACAAACATTGGTAGCATATTGTTGGATGTTTTTTCAGTCCACATCCCTGTAGATTGCTATGTGTATATGTGAAAACCAAATGAATGGTTAAAAAGATCTTTAAATCAGGATGTGGTATGTGCATTTGGATAATACTGTAGTTACAATATTTTTGGCTATTAATTTGGGGGAAAATAGTGTAAAGCATTTTAAAGGCAAAACAGATAAAACAAGCTCTCTAAATTACAGGGCAAGAATATGGGTCAAGACGTTGGGGTTTTGGTGAAGGAAACAGGAGTTATTTGACTTCTTAAAATATAAATTGTGGTTGGTAAAACCACAACACGTATTTTGTAATCCAAGTAATCCAAATTTACTTTGTGAGTTACTTGAGAAAAAATAATGGATATAGGGTGTAAGCATGGTTAATATAGCTAATTATTGTCCATATTGAAAGAGAATTGGAAAAATTAAGGTAAAAGTCTCAAAGGATTGACTCAGTCATGCCAATGATTGGTCAGAGCAAAAACAAGATATCATCCCTAATCAATGGAAAAATAATTCCAAGTTGTAAGTTTATGGTTAGTATAAAGTATAAGTATAAAGGATTGTTTACCCAAAACAAGAGAATTGTTAATTTGATAACCATGGATTCTGTTGTCAGAAACATGTTAATGCTTAATGATCAAGTTAAGTTTTTCTATATTGGCCCTAGGTCGACCAGTTCAAAATGTTTTTCATGATAATTGATTAGCTGTTCATTAATGTATGTTTGTTTTAAATTTAGATATACTATGCAAAATTCTAATTTCTTGGGGAAGTTCCTCTTAGAGAACTGTATGGTCCCAGCTGCACCAAATAATGAAACCTTATCACAAGACTGTGTCCATAATAGCAAATAAGTATAAGGTATAGTAAGGCATGTGATAATACTTGGGAATACTTCTGAGCTCTTTTACATAACCATCTCCCACTTGATAATGATAGAACTCTGTGCTTTACCAAATTTAACAGGAATTACTAATGCTATACGTGACTGGCCAATGCTATTTTCAAGCAGTTTCCATAATGCCAGATCTGCTGCAGTTAGCTTCTTTGTGGTTCACTGTTTATTTCTGATTCTGAATGGGGTCTTTCTAGGAACATACAGTAACCCTTTACTATTTTATACTCCATGATATAATCTTCCTTCCCTCCCTGCCTCCCCACTTCC
>JANHFL010006368.1:11117-26287 GCA_032468155.1 Oxyrhabdium leporinum | reverse complement strand
CCTTCCTTCCTTCCTTCCTTCCTTCCTTCCTTCCTTCCTTCCTTCCTTCCTTCCTTCCTTCCTTCCTTCCTGTAAAATCAAATATTTTTCACTTTCCAAACCAATGTCAATGATTTTTACTACTTCATTTTTTCTTAAGCACTTATCTATTATACAAATTTATATAATTTGCTTGCAAATGTGCATATATTTACTAGATATAAAATGTGAACATTTTCATGCATGCATTTAGATTATGAAGAAACAGAATAAAAATCATTTATAAAAACAAAAGTTTTACCCATTTTTAGTTTAACATTAACAGTAGCTCTTTACATACTTAAAATGTATTTACTAACAGAGCATAGGATGTCAGTGTAATATGCATGTATTACCAGGGATATACATTACCAACAATATAGAAATCTCATATTATTCAGTCTTCTGTTAAATTTGTCATTTTTAAACATTTATCTAAGCAAGTATCAATTGAATTCAACATATTTCTAACTTCTGATTATACTCAGGGAATATAACAAAGCAAGACATATAACATATAGATATATAACAAAAAAAAGCCATATTGGCCTAAGAAAAAAAATCATAGTAAGAAATAATATTTTTAGAAAAAATAAAGGGGAAAAAATGATATATAATATTTTAAATCAGTTCACTAGGCAAGATGGTAAACAATTGTATGCAAAGTACTTCGAGTGTAAACAAAAATGGTTTGGAGAGAACCAATGTCAAGGTAAACTTGCAGATGTTGGTGTGCCAGATTCATACATTTGAAGATGATTTTCCCCAGAGAGAAAAAGGGAGGGAGATGATAAACTATGCCATTCTACTCTAATAGCCAATATATTCAAGATGTTGCCAGCTACAGGAATGTCCTCTACTTGCTTTTCATGGATTTGTTTGAGCAGCAATTATCTATGGATGGTAAGGAATATAATTATGGTTTTCTTAATCAGCATAGATCTTTAGCATTCTATGCACTTTAATCATTCTTCAAAATAAACTCTAACATCTAGAAGTAGCCATGCTGAATCACCTTCTGCCTTTATAATGTTAATTATAGTTATATTCTAGGAAAATTCCAGGAGAAGATAAATTCCAGGGAATGACAGACCTTTGACAATCCAAATTCATATTGGAGTATATACCAGTTGAAGTCCTTAGTGCCAAACATGCATTCATGCTTGACAGCATAGTAAGCCAAGACTAAATGGGAACAGTATCTGCAAATATGATTTCCCCTGTAGACAGATGTTCAGGGTTATGCAATAGCTCATTCAAAGGAAGAGACTGGGTCATTCAGCTGATCTTTTAGCACTTTCAGAAACATGAACAGTTTTTAGACGTTCATCACAGGATTTCTGTATTTTTTGAATATGCAAAATATCTGGAGTTTATTTCTGTTGAAATTTTATTTTAACCTTGGATTGAAATATAGAGAAACATACAGAAAACCTTTTTTGTTTTTGTTCCCTAATTAAGTTTCAAAGACTAAGAAATGGCTGAACCTAAGAAAGGAAGGTGGGGAGTATACAGCTCCTAGATGAATTTTTCTTTAAAAACTTGATGACATGATAATAATCCTGCAAAATATGCTAGGGCATGGAACTTTGGATAAAGAAACACAAAAGGACTTTGATCCAGTTCCTGTCAAAGAGATATTCTCACAGCTGGAGAACTAAGAGAGTGGATTTCATCTGTTGCTCTGAAGTTTAAGTCTGCATATTCCTACAATATTAGGACTGACTAAAACGGGAAGTGACAAATTCCATTTTTTCCTATGAAGATTGAGGCAGAGTGGATGGATTTATTACAGTTAACTAGTAACCACTTCTATTTGGACTTTGATTGGAAGATAGAATTATTCTGGAGACTGAATCTATTATATTTAATTAATGCCATGTCCTGTCAATTGTTGTTTAAGAAACAAACATATGTATTTGATCCAGGACCAACTATAATTTTTGGGATGACTTGGGATAGATAAGATGCCATGGTAAACCTATGAGTTGATTACAATAAGAGTTTGTTAACAGAGAGTTTTAAAACTTTAATTTTGTTTTGTTTTAGTATTATTATTCTTCCTGTTAACTACTTTGTCACTAATATCCTTGTTTCCCCAAAAATAAGACCCGGTTTTATATTTTGGGGGCTCCAAATTAAGCATTGGGGCTTATTTGGGGGGGATGTCTTCTTTTTTTCCCATGTACGGGAGGCTCATTTATGCTTGCTCATGGCCGCAATGGGGCAGGAAGCCATTCAGCATTCTAGTGCCTCCACCACCAGGCAGGGGGGGTGGAGCTGCCCTACATGCCCTGCACTGGCTTACCTTAGGGCCCTGCAGTCAGGCATCCAAGCCCCAACACCTGCCTTGCCTTGCGGCTATGGCTCCAGCAGCCACATCCAGCAGGATCCCATATGGCCACCAGCCCACTTTTTCTGCTTCTATGCAGTTGTAACAGATCAGGTAAGCTGAGAGATTGTGGGCTGGAGTGGGTGGCCAGCTGTGGGAGGCTCATTTTCATGTCTCTCGCCTTGCCTGAGGCCCGCATGTCACATTGCGATCAACTGCCTTCTCCCCCGCACTTCTGCTCCATCTGCTGCCAGTGCCACTACATGAAGAGGAGCCTCCTGCGACTGCTCATTCGCTCCAACCCACCGACTTTCAACTTTCCCATGGCCAACAAAGTGCATCAGGATCACCTGCCTTGCCCCCACACCTCTGCCTCCATCTGCTGCCGTTGCCACCATGTAAAGATGAGCCTTCTACAGCTGCTCGCCTGCTCCAGCCAACCCTCTTGGCTTTCCCGTGTACCATGTGGCGTGTCCAGATCCTGTACCTACCTATGCACTTCTGCCTCTGTCTGCTGCTTAGATCAATAATCAACTCACCATCAGCCCCCGAGCCCTTGCCTCCAGTGCTGGCCTACCCCCTGCTGATCACAACTTTAACTAGTGTTTATTTCTGGGGTAGGGCTTATATTAGGAGCAAGCTATTAAAAAATCAGGCCAGGGCTTATTTTCGGGGTAGAGTTTTTTTGTGGAAACATGATATAACGTATAGAAGACAGGTCAATAATCTGCAAATAGATTTAGTAGTTTAAAATTTTTGGGAGAATCTGTTATATTAATCAGTATTCAACTAGTGGGATAATATGTATATATGTGTTCATATTTTTTTGATGCATCTTTTTTAATATTTTGATTTTTATGTATTTTTCTTTGTTTTTGTTTTTTTGTGAATTTTTTTGGGGAGTTTGGTATTCTGTATTTTAATTTTGCCTTGAATAAAATAAAAATATATGTGAATAAAAGAAACAAGTATTAGTTCTTGCACATTTTTTATAGCATGACAAACTTTGCTAAACTCTTCTTGGGGCAACATAGTTTTCATATTAAGGAAAGAAAAAAGCCATATGTTGACTGAGCCCAGAATTTTTGCTTTGAGCAATCAGTTTAAAGTGACATGATGGACTGATTCCTTTCAGGCGACCAGTGCCAACATCAGGTTAGAGATCACAATGTGTCTCTTCCCAACCAAGGTAAGGTTCCTATATCCACAGTAGTTAATATATGACAAGTCATTAGTTCCTAAACGGGTAATGTATAATCTTGTTTCTAGCCAAATTCCTCTTGCCAAATTCCTCCATTTCAAGAGGATTATAAGGCCTTGGGAGAGACAATTCTGTCTTTCCCCAACCACTACCCAGCCATCTGACCATGATCAAAATATTCTCTATTTTGCCAATTCAAATAATTTAACAATATATTCATACATTTATTAATGTTAATATTAAATTAAATTAATATTTAATTAAATTCTCCTTTTGCCTTCAGTCAAATATAATAAGACATGAGTATTATTAGCAGGAGAGTTCAAATGAACTAAGGACCAAGTCTATATAGGTGCCTTGGGGTTGGCCATGGTTAGGTGTATTTTTGTGCATTTTCATTTGAAGGATCAAGTACTATCTCCTCTGGATAAAGGAGATCTAGCCACTAGTATAGATGCCCTGATCACATCCAGATTAAATTAACATAGCTTGTTACCTATGTATACTGCCTTTGAAAAGTTTTTGGAAATTTTAATTAGCACAAAATGTCAAAATGTCAAGTGGTATTTTTCATGAACTTGCAGATGCGTACTCCTAAAGAATGGATGAAGGATTTATTGGACTCTATGTCACCTTACTCCCTATTTGGCGTCTTGTGGGAATGTTGGACTACACTCAGTTATGATTATTAAAACAATGAATTCCTGTGCCTCACATTGACTTGGGCAGTAGCCCAGCTTCTAGCATGGTGAAGGCTAGACATAGAAGTATACTTGAAACTAAATTAATAAATATGTGCTAATTTATATTTAAATATTTTATTCAAGTATATGTTACTATCTAATATAATTTTTTTTTTTCATTTGCAGATGGGGCTTTATGGGATTATTTAAACCAAGGCTGATAGCCAAAGCTACTATTAATTAGTCAACACTCACTAACTTCAACAATTCATAAGTAAGAGCATATAACACTTTTTAAAAAGGAAGTTTTATTGTTTTTTAAGCAATTTTTCTATCTTAGTTTACTGACATATTTTAGGACACCTTTGTTCAATGATGAAATTCATTACTTTTGCATACTTTTCTTTTACAAAATTGAAATGAAGTCTGCTATTTACATTGTGATTCAGGACCCCCCAATAAGATGCTATTTCTTTTCAATCTGTGTGTCAAATTTTTCTCGGGGTACTCTCATGTAGCTTAGCAACAGGTAGAATCATTCGTTCCTAAAGTAATATTACAGGCCAAAATAATGACTGGTAAACAATGAAACCTAACTGGTTTTTTGGGCATGCCTTTCATGTTAACAAAGGAAAGCAATGCAATTTGCTTGACATGGTTTTTTTTATCCTGTCTAACTGAATTGATGATAAGCACATATACTGTTTGAGCAGGAATTATATTTGCCCCTGGTATTCTAATAATTATTGACTTCAAAGTAGCCAAGAGGTATATTGAGCTGCAAAGGCATGTCAAGAACTGTAGAATTCTGTGAAAAGCAAAATATATTACCTCAACATCTTTATGCTTGAATGCTCAAGTTTACTCAGCTAAGATTATGTACACATGATACATATATGAGCATTGTTCCATGAGGCTCTCAGTTTAGACTTCATGCTTTCCCACATGTCACTTTTTCCTTCCTGATGTCATTCTCTTATGCTTAATTCCAGCACAAATTTAAAATGTGGTATTTATTGGCCAGCATCTGGTCCTGCCACATGAAGAACCTTGCTTCCCCTCAAGGATTATATTTTCAGCAAAGATATGAATGAAGTTTATAATTTATTATATAGCTTCTAATTCCTATTAAAAAATTATATGAAAGCTTAGTTTGACGAACTCTTCATGTGTGAAAAGCAGTGTGTGAAAACCTTCAGTGGATAGTAGAACTCAGCGTCTATGCCACCATGTGGTAAGGATTCTGGCCTATGGAACAGTGTACTTGGAACATAAGGAGCATGAATTACATTAGATATTAAAAATAAATTAAAAGAAACTATCAACTAGTGTGATCCAGTTCATTATGGGTTCCTATAAAAGTTGTATCCCATAGATTAGTGACAACTGCATGATACAGTCCAGTAGAAATAGAAAACCCAGGAATTAAATTTAAAGAAAAATGTGCAATTTTCTGAATGAATGTAATCCAAGAAAAATAATTACTGTTTTTGTTGCTTTAAATGGATGAGTGGAAACAATAAGAGAGTATAGATAAAGTAATTAAGACATTCAGAGTTCCAAGAATGAATGAGAATGGTGGCTATTTGGTGGCTCATTTTGAATATGTGGCTTAATCATAAGTCAATCTATATGCATACTTCAAAAAGGAATTAATATAAATCTAAAAATGGAGTAATTGAATTTATGATGAAAATTGTAAGAAATAAATGATGGTACAATCTATTATTTGTTATGGAAAAATAGATTTATGGAAGAAAATGAACAGAATATTTTTTTTTTTAAATGAAAAAAAATAGAGCAAAATAAGAATAACTGCAGAAATAGGAAGTACAACTATTACATGAAAAGTATTAGAATTAATTTTCCATCCAAATAAATGGCAAGTGGACATAAGGAAAGAGGGTATAAAAGCTGTTATAAAACAGGTTGCAGAATATGCTGCTTGTATATAAATCAAGGACAAAGAGAAAGCTCAAAAACATCAGTAATCTAATAAGAGAGTAGACATACTTTGTGGTCAGTAAGTGGAAACAGTAAGTGAAAACGTTCAGCTTCCACTCCACAGGTTGTTTTTTCTTACCAGCATACACAGCTCTGTAATTTCTTTATGAGTCAATGAGATTGTACAGTTTTTTTTTTCTGAAAGTAGAATGTGCCCGAAATAATGCATTTCATGTGGTAGATGTCATCATGAGAAATCATATGTTTCTGAACCAGAATATATGTTTTCTTTCTGTAGAAACCAGATAAAAGTGATATGAAATTGAAATATGTTCTCATTCCACAATATTTTATATCCCATTTATGATTATACTACTCAAGTTGAAATTCATTAAAAATCTTTGGGAACAAATTCAGGAATTCAAGCTCTTTTTATCTGAACTGAGATCCCTATGCCAGGACAAAGAAAAGAAGAAAATGAATTGTTTTTTCCTGTTATTTTCTTAATTATTTCCATTGCCTCCTATGTAACTCTAGGAATAGAATTATCAGAAGACCAGATGTTTATTGTTAACAATGGATTAATAGAAAAGCCAAAATCGGGATCGCTTTAGGTGAAAATAATCTGTAAAAGCTAATTTTGGCTGCTAAAAATTCACATTTCAGAGAGGCATACCAAAAGAGCCAAATAAGCACAGAACACATTAGTAAAAAAATCAGTTTTCTTTGCCAGGTCACTGGAAGTCAATATATATATTATATTTTAGTTTTTACACACATATGTACATATGTATATATAATGTGTGTAAAAACTGGAGACACACACACATATATCAAGGTCAAACTAATAAAACCCACGGATCATCCCATGTTAGGGGAAACATACACTGAAGATTGTTCCACAAGGTAAAGCAATGGTTACAAATTATTTTATAAGTCAGCACAAAACATATGGCATTACTACCAATTCTTTTTGTAAGAGATCACACAACAGCCCAAGTCCATTTTTTAAACAAGTTAAGTCAATCTTTATTTTTTTCTTCCCCAAAACAAGTTTGTTGAATATTTCCTTAGTATTGCTATTGGGTATGTTTTTAAGGATATATACTAGAGCAATTTGAAAATGTGTTCATGTAATCCAGGTGTCTCCATTGTTCCACTGCTCTATTAGTAGACTTGAAAAAAAACCCTAAATTTCAACATTTCACTTGTAAACTTGTAAGAAAATATGATTGTGAAAAAAGTGACCAGTCCCCGGAGAGGAGGAAGTATTTCTGTCATAATGCACAATAACCAACTAAAGTAGAATATTTCCCTACAATAAAATTAAGTGCAGCACACAAACTGGACAGCACCATTTGCACTGGCACAAGTCATTGATGTAAAGCACAAAACAGTTGTTTGCAGGTTGCCTTCTTGGGAGGCTGGAGTGACTATATAGAGTATGATGCTTTATATTCCTGCCTGAGTGCCCCTTAGACATGCTGAGACAACTAACTGTGTGGATCAACCCTGAATACATTTGTTAACTGTACATGCAATTAGGTGTTAAGTATCACCAAGATTCAAAATAAAAAAAAAGTTGGCTCATATTTATTTTGAAAACACAAACCATTATATATTATTGGCTTTTGCCAGTGGATTTCAGATTTTTCCCCCCTGATGGATAGATGTAGCTATGATTTGTATCCTACCTCAGTCTAGCCACTCTGTATCTGCATGAGATGTAACTCATGGAAGCATATGCCTTTTAACACAATTTGTTAGTCAGAAACTGGCGTACCTCTTTTTTGGGGCACCATAAATTAACATGACTTTTCTTCTATGTTTTCAGCTATGATGAATCCATTGATAAAAAAAGCTAGTATCCAGGTGCTGACGTCTAAAGTTACTCCATTGTTCTGTAATTCCCGGTACCCCTGAGGAAAGAAGCAAGTTAGCCCTGAAATAAACCGTTATGATTTTTATAGTAATTCTAAAATCGAAAACAAATAAATACCATATCATTCTAGTTTCTCTTTTACCATTGAAAGGAAAATCCTGTTTGAGTATCTAAGAATGAAATATAATTATTACACAGGATTAATTTTGGTTCAAATGTTTTACTACTACAATTTGGGCTACGGTGTACATGACTTTCATTAAAAGTCATAAGTCACTGAATCCAGTTTATAGTTGGATTATTCCTTTATTGGATCTTTACAAGCATGGATCCAAACATTTTCAACACAACTAAGAAACTTTAATTCAAAATACAATACAGAAACATTAATCCAAGGAAGTTATAAATTGATTGTATTTTTACATAGAATCTGCTTGGAATTGCTAAAGAAGACCAGTTCACATCTGACTGCATAACATACTGTAAACCATGCTTTGGTGCTTTCATGGTGCAAAAATGTGACTCCAGTACAGGTTTTCATTAATTTTACATGAATCCACCTGAAACTATCATCTAATCATAGATAACATTTGTTTACAAGGTCTAACAATTATGAATTTGATTATTTCCTGAATCATCATGATACAAAAATAGAAATTCAAGGCATGGATATTCATATTTTGGATGAAGTTATTTGAAGGTACAGTATTGGTTAATTGACTCATGATCAATTGTCTGTGAAGATAGAAATATTGCTTTATTTTAATGGTAGTTTCAGCTAAAAACATAAACATTTATAAAAGTTTATGCTTCGGATCCCTTTTTTCACACTTTTTTCCCTTCAAGTTAAAATTGTCAGATTTGTGCTTCTTATGGTCTCTTTTATGCAGATTGAAGCAATCTGCATTGTGATACTGATTTCAGGCAGATATATGGTAAAAAAAACTAGCAAATCATGAAGATTGGATGTTCTTTGGATCCACATTTTATTTATTTATAGATTTCCCATCTTTTGTACAGAAGTTCATGGTAATTTACAAACTGGCCCATCTATTTTTTTTCCTACAATGAGCTTGTGAGTCAATCTGGCATTAGAGAGGAATTGGACTAACATCGCCCACTTTCTGTGGCTGAGGTTGGACAAGATCCTGGGTCTTGTATCTAAGATACGGTTACGTATCTTAACCTATACCAGTGGTGACTAACCTTTTCAGCACCAAATGCTAAAATAGGAGCGTGCGCATGCGCACGAACTGGAAACCAGAAGAGCAGCTCCCCGTTGCGCATGCGTGGGAGCACCGGAAACCGGAAGTTTAGCTTCCTGGTGCACATATGCGCACCTGCCACCTGGTCTTCCAGTTTCTCTCGCATGCATGTGCAAAGACCAGCTGGCCACTGCACACATGGGCTACGGGGAGCTGCTCTTCTGGTTTCTGGCGCTCCCATGTGCGCGAAGACCAGCACACTGGAATCCAGAAGAGCAACAGGCAACGGCTGGCGTGCCCGGAGAGATGGCTCTGCATGCCACTTCCGGCACGCGTGGCATAGGTTCACCATCATGGACCTATACTTTACTGACTTTCTTTTTTAAACACAGTGGTGATATCAGGAAAACATCAGATCCATGACTATGACAATCGGTATAATTCTGTGGAGACTGATCCTATGTAAAAACAATTAAAAAGAATGAGGATCTATATGGATTCAATATCTTCTTTCTTCCAGTCAAATTCAAGAAATCTCATTACATTTAATGCACTGAATGAACTTAGTCTAAACCCATCTTTCAATCAGAACAGAGAAAGAATCCCAGTGGGCAAATATGTGCCAATTCCAATCCAAATACAGGCAGTACTTGATTTACCGAGGTTCATTTAGTGACTGTTCAAAGTTGGAACTGGAAAAAGTGATGTATGACTGTTTTTCACTTACAACTGTTGCTGCAGCTTCCTCATGGTCACATGATCAAAATTCAGACATTTGGCAACTGAGTCATATTTATAACTGTTACGGTGTCCCAGGTTTGTGATCATCTTTTGCAACCTTCAGTCAAGCAAAGTCAATGGGGATGCCAGATTCACTTAACAACTGTCACTAATTTAACAACTGCAGCAATTCACTTTACAACCGTGGCAAGAAATGTTGTAAAATGAGGCAAAAGTTCATTTAATGAACGTCTCATTTAGCAAAACTGGGCTCAACTGTGGTCATTAGTCGAGGACTACTTGTATCTCCTCTGCCACCTTCATATCATGCAGTAAATGGAGACAAACGTCTTACTTTTCTTGGAAGACTTTATGTTAGCGAAAAGACCTTGGTGACAGCCAGTTAACAATTGTAGGACTAAATCGTTCTAGTAGAAGTTCTGTACTGGTATAATATTCCAGTTTTTTTATGGATTCAGGATAAAAACCCCAACAACCGAAGAAGGCGAGGTACGCGCAGGAGTGAAGGGAGGAGAGCCTCGCAGACCCATCGATGGAAACGGCTTAAAGGCAGAAAAGTGACAGGGGCAGAAACGAGCAAGGGCAGACGCCACATCGCCACAGCACATGCGCAACAGGCTCGCACATGCTCCCTCACAGCCTCTCAAGAAGTGTGCACATGCTCAGTAGCAAAATGGACGCTTTTTTGATGCGGGGCTCGTTTTCATAATTCAGCGGCGGCTCTTCGGGTTGCTCCGTTTCTCTTCCCAAACGGGCTGGTGAATTTCGCGTTGGCCATGGGCCGCTGCGGACTGTTCAGTCACTTCAGGCTATAATCCCAGGAGAGGCAGGGGAGGCTGAGCCATCCCGGCGTCTCTCTTCCTGCTAGCGGTAAGTCCTTGTCCCGTGGCTCGAAGGGCCGTAGAGCTCAGCCAGGAGTTTAGGAAGGGAAGGCTTCGGGCACACATGCAGGCGGGACTTGGGAAGTGCCCAGATGGTGAGCCCTCCCCGTGAGGTCCCGGGCTGGTGCAGCATCCCGATCTGCAGAGGTGGGCGGCTGGCATCTCTCTGCTCCATCGGTATCTCCGTTCAGTACCTCGGTCAGCTTCTGGCGGGATGGCCTCCCTTCCTTGCTGAGAAGCAAGATTGGGAAAGAATTTGGGGACAGCGGAATCCCCGGGCGCTGCTGCTGTGGTCGAGACGCGAAGGGGAGAGAGGAAACTGCGGGGTGGGGGATATTTTCATCCGGGGGAAGGCAGACCGCTATCTAAATATAGGAAAAGATGTAGGACGCAAGTGCGAGGCTCTGAAAAGCTGACTCGGTTCCGATTTGGACCTTGTTGGATTGACAAGGGCTGGAGGGGGCACGGGTAAACCTTAGGTATTGTTGCTTGGTAGAAGGGGAAAAAGTGACATCTGTTGCTAAGGTGGGACAGGCAATCTCTAAAGGGTGTGTGTGTTTTCTTAGAAATGTGTCCTCCAATCAAAGGTGCTATTTCTGCACCTTGAAATGTGTTCTGCAGATCTTCTATATGAAGACCCTATAGTGTGTGTGTGTGTGTTTACCTCAGTAATATGTGATAACTTCAGAAAAGGCCACAGAGATTTCACACTAGTGAATTCAGGAGAAGGTGTTATGGAGACCTTGTCATTGGAGACGTGAGGGGGTACCATCACCATTTCTACCAATGCTGCAGCACTGGAGCATGTCCTTGGTCAAAGTTGGATGTGCTTATGGGAGTTACAGAGAACCCATGCCTCATAATCTGACTGCAGTCCCCATCACTGTGAGCAGAAGAAGATGCTTCTGTTGGAAGAAAGACAACAATTCTGTTGCTAGAGATATAAATTCTGTTGAATTCTGTTGAAGGGATATAAATATCCAACCTCTGCATTCAGAAGGCGAAAGAAGGATGGAGAAAGAAATCTGCGCAGCACATATAATGCTCAGTCACTTGCTCTAGAGAGCTAAGGCTGGTTGAAGATCATAAATGCAGAGGGGTTTTTTTCAGTCAGTGCAGCAAACAGTATTTGTATTAAGTATAAACAATTATGCTGCTCCTTGTTTAGTTATGTTGATACAGAATATTCAATAAGTACCATGCAAAGAGCATGTAATAATAAAACAGCTTCAGTAAATACCTGTCATTATTTCTATTTGAAATTAGAATGTTAAACAGAAGATTATTGATAATTCATGAAAGTATCTTAATTGTAGTAAAAAGCTGAATATTCCAGTGGGAATGAATATACCGTATATTATATATATATATATATATATACATACACACATACATACACACACACACACACACACACACACACACCCCATAGTAAAATGTTTCGTTAATATTAATTGAACTACTAGAAGAATAACGTTCTAAACAGGGCCAAAAACTAATTTGTTGTATCTTATATGTAGCATAATATGAAAATACATATCAAAAACTCCATGACTGATTACATAATTTCTATTTAGGAATTTATGCAGGTGGATTTTCATGCCTATAGCTTCTTTTGGAAGATTTATTTGTAAGATTCTTTTAGAAGATTGGTTTCTGAAGTAACTCAAGGTTTTATTAATAAAGGATGACCATATGTTGCAAAGTTTGTAGTGACAGTTAAAATATAGTCGCCCTAATCTAAAACAACTTAAATGAACTTTAAAATATATGCCTATTTTTAATTTATTTATTAGGTGCCTTTGACTCAGTTTTCAATTCCTGGCAATTCCCTGGCCTAATCCTCATATTTTTCATGGTAAGATGTTTTAGAGGTGGTTTGCAATTGCCTGCTTCCTAGTGAGAGGGAGTGACTGATCCAAAGTCACCTAAATGACTTTGTGCTCAGGCAGTACTAGAACTCTCAGTCTGTCAGTTCCCAGTCAGATGCTTTAACAACTATACCAAACCAGCTCTCATATATGCCTGTTTTAACTTTCCTTAAATCATATAAGAGCCAAATTAATATGCTCTAGTAGCTGACCACTAGAGAACAATTATTTCTATGTATGGTGTTTAATAATGTTTGCTTCCTATGTGAAGTATATCCTAGTTCTTCACTGAACCTCATCAAATTGCATTTCTTGTCTTTCTCATCTAACACAGGTCAACTTTTATCCTGGGCTTCAAGTCCCCACGATGAAGTTTTTCTTCGCAATTGTTGTGGTTGCTTTTTTCTCCTTATATGTTGAGGAAGTCTGTTCCAAAGAGAAATCTTCAAAGAAAGGAAAAGGGAAAAAGAAGCAATATCTCTGTCCTTCGTATGTTCATTACATTTTTATACGATTTCTGAAATACTGTATAGTTGCACATTAAGAAATGCCTACAATTAAATGTAAAACAAGATAATTCACAGAAGCAGTACTGTAATTGTATCCATTTAGTATTATGATTGACATTTCCTGAAACAACTTTTTAGGGATTTAGGCAGACTTTCTCAATGTAGAATTTGAACCTGGAACCTCGTAAATTAAAACCATGTGTTCTGCCATGAAGCTATGATTAAATAAGACTTCATATTGTTGATAATAAGACCCAAAATTATGATCAGAATCTTAAATCAATTTTTAAAATGTGTGAGTTTTGAAAAGCATATTAATCATTATACTATAACATTCCTCTTACATTAAGTCCTTGTGCAGGTAGCTTGATTTTGCATAAATTATTCTGTCATGTTGACCAGGAGTAGATAAAGCCAGAATGTGACTTTTTAGACAAATTGACATGAGAGAAATTAATTCTTACTCATATGTTTATATAGCTGAAGGTACGGAAGGCATAACCAACCTTAGCATGCCATGGTCACAGATAAATTGTTAGTTTTATTGACATTAGCAGCCAGCATCTGTGCAAGTATCTAACAAGTAATTTTGAGCTTGCATAGTACAAAATTATTTCCTCTGTTTTTTTGTTTCTTAATTCATAAATATACAGTACAGGCAGTCCTTGACTTACAACAGTTCATTTAGTGACCAAAGTTACAAAGGCTCTGAAAAAAATGACTTATGATCATTTTTTACACTTACAATGGTTGCTGCAGCATTCCCATGGTCACATGATCAAAATTCAAATGCTTGGTAACTGACTCATATTTATGATGGTTTTGCAGTGTCCCAGAGTCATATGATCACCTTTTGCAACCTTCTGACAAGCAAAGTCAATGGGGAAGCCAGATTCACTTAACAACTATGGTACAAACTTAACTGCAGAAATTTACTTAATAACTGTGGCAAGAAAAGTTGTAAAATGTGGCAATATTCACATAACTGTCTCATTTAGTAACAGAAATTTTGGGCTCAATTGTGGTCATAAGTCAAGGATTACCTATATTATGCAATGACTTTTTACTAATTGACCTCAGTGACCTTAGACCTTAGCAGGTGAACAAGACCTATTCTAAAAAGTTAAATTAACTTTCATTATTTTGGTAGGTCCATGTGATATTAGTAAAGAATGGGATGAATTTTGCTTTGAGGTTTAGACAATACAATTTTATTTTGTGCAGTCAGGGTTCTTTTGTTTTTCCAAGAGTAAATTTTGAAAAATTTAAAAACAATAGAAAAAAGATACATTGAGTTTGAATTTAGCCTTATTCAAAGAGTTTAAACAAATTACTTTATTGGACAGTACAAATTCAGATTGTAACCTTAGTAAAATATAATCCAAAGTGATTATATCCTCCTAATATGTCTGCAGTTGTGTTTTATATGCTTACTTTTGTACAATAATATCCAGCATAAACTTATTTTTGCAAAATACAAAGCATATCCCAAACTGTTTTATTAATATAAAATATACATGGTTATCAATTTCTGAATCCTTATATAATCTAAATGATACTTACTCAATTTTAATTTGCTTCAATTATCAGGATTTCCAGATACTGCAGCAAAAAAATAGTATTACTTTAAAATACTATTTGTAAGAAAATAGAGTACAAATGTATAGTAATATGTATATGAATGTTTTAAAAATCCTCTATTAACAATTCCATTAAATCCAATTATTTCAAAATCTATTATTCTGCATACTCAATCCAATATAATGCATTTTTACTTGCATTATATTTCAAATATTCACATAACCACATAGTCAAACTTTAATTTTATTATATTTATAGGCCTTAAGGACAAACAATTCCATCCCATTCAAAGAAAATATAACTATCAATTACAATATATATA